>VZTT01061075.1:81412-107005 GCA_013400855.1 Buphagus erythrorhynchus
GCCCGGCCGCCCCGCAGCCCTGCCCGGGTCCGCCCGCCTGCTCCGCACCCCCAGCAGCGGCTCGGGCAGCGCCGGCACCGCCTCGCAGGGGGAAACAGAGGCAGCGAGGCAAGAGGAGGGCGGCAAACAGCTCTGGGGTACTGAAACCAGTACAGGAGCTGCCAGGACAAACGGAGCTTTAGCCAAAAATAGCTAGTTCAGGGTTAGGCTTTTTTTTTTTCTTTTTCCTTTTTTTCTTTTTTTTCCCTTTTTTTGGTTTTTTTTTTTTTTTTTTTTTTTTTTGTCTCTCTTGTAGTGGAGCGGCCGTCAGAAGTGCCCCCGCGCAGCGCCCAGCCGAGCTGCCGGCCCGCGGGGCAGCGGAGCAGCCGCGGCACGATGTACCAGGGACACATGCAGGTACGCGGCAGCGCTCGGGGGGCTCGCAGCGGGCTCCGCTCCAACGCGGCTCCGGCAGCTTTCGGTGGGTTGAGCGCAGGGGAGATGCCACCCTGGCACTGTGCAACAAGTGACCTGGTGCGGTGTCACCGTGGCACTCCAGCTCGGGGCCACCAAAGGGAGCGGCGTGCCCGGGGCTGGCGCTGCTCGGGGGGGAAGGATGGCAAAGGGGTTCTGTCAACTTTGTAACTAGGTGAAGTTCTCTGTGTATTTCTCTATGTATGATGCCTGCTTGTTCAAACAGATTCAAGGGAGTATTCCAGGGCAAACATTGTTACGGCATGCTTTAAGTGACACATGTCTCCTGCCATCCTCTTGATGCATCTCTTCCTGTATGTCAAGTGAAGGGCAAACAATAAGGGAAAAGACAGAGCACTTGCTTTGCAAAATCTGCAAAGGTTTCACACCACACTCAAACTGTCCATTTGCTCAGTGCGTTCTGTTTAAAGGTGATGGATTTCTATTCTTCCCTCCCGACGCGGGATGAGGATTGATTTTGCTAAGCCACGGAATGACTTTGTAGAATGAATTCAAACACACGGCGAAGAGACTTCAAGATTTTAGGCAGAAATCTTGTCTCATGATCTACTGATCTACATTGCCTTGGCAGAATACACTCCTCCCTGATAAAAACATCCTGCTGCCTTGGACCTGATGGCTTTAACCTTGACTCCCGCTCTCCTTCACATGGCTCTTCCTTGGAAAGCCAAGTCTGTTTTGGAGGGGGAAGTATCAAAGTGGAGTAAAGGTTTACACTGATCTCCCAGATTCATTCCTTTGCTTTGGACCCAATTTGGTTCACTGCCAGGAAGGATCAAATGCTTTTATCACACACAGTGGCACCAGCCTTGTGTGTGGTGCTGTTAGCACTGAGGCTGTTCAGAGAGGAGCTGCAGCCTCAGGAGGTGCGAGCTGGCCACTTCTGTTTGTGACTCTGCACAGCATCTCCATACCACGGAATGGTCATGGGATGGTCCCTGGGGACAGCAGGCAGTGTCAGAGCGGGGTTGTGCACGGTACAGATGAGTTAAGAGGGGGCTCTGATTCAGCACTGCCTTCCAGTACTGAATGACACCCGTTACTCTTTCATGTTTGTGTTAATCTGGTCGCAGCAGTGATAAATAAAACTCCTTGTAACAGGAGAGCAAATAGGTTTTAACAAGAGATGTAATCAATGGAGGGAGTATTCTTATTACCATCTATTTCTGATTATAAGGTTAAAACACAAAACCAATCCTATAAATAATGCTACTGAATGGGACATTGCCAAATAGGTATTTACATCCTTAAGAAAGCAGAAGTTCTTTGCTGTGAGTTACATCTTGCAAGGTTTCAACAGACGTACAGCACTTTATAAAAGGAAATCTAATGGAATCTTGAGGTGTCTCACAGCATTGTAAATTTTCTGAGTCATTAAAAGATTGAAATCAAACGTGCAATAGGAAATAAGGTCAAAACATGCAAATATGTTGTGACTGGTGTACTTTAATTTTTTTCTTTCAAAATACTTTCATTTTTCTAGCTCAAATATAATTAAATTCTAACCAAATTCTCTTAAAAGGCGGGCTGAAGTAAAAATACTATTCCTATTGAGTACAGTTGTCATTTTTAAAAACAAAAGCCCACCTCAGTTCATCATCCAAACTTTTGAATATATTTTTGTCCTAACAGGAAGCATTAATGAGCTTCAGATAACATCTACTAAGCCTAAAGCCTTAGGAGAGATTTTCATGTTTAGTGTATCCTTAATTAGAGCCTTTAAGTGAGTCAGGCAAAGACAATAAAAATCTAATTTCTTTGCAAGGAAATGATCTACTGTAATGTTGATTAAACCATGTTGAAACATAAGCTAAGTTAGGATACAAATACATTATCAAATATCACACTAAGAAAAATGTCAATGCATTTTAAGCATTAAAGGTCCTTTCTTACTATCCAAGACTTCTTCTAAGACTTTTACTAATTTAGGAAGAACTATATGCAATCACCTGTTAATCTAAAATAAGGTGAACCATAAACAATTTGGGTGGATTAAGTCAGACACATAAGTCAGCACCCTGAACTCCTAATCAAAAATAATCTCATTTTTAAAGCAGTGAGCCCATAATAGAAGTTACACTTCTTGAAGAGAAGGTGAGGTGTTTAACTGGGTAAACTATACTACCTGGGTACATCCAGGTGCAAAAGGATGGGCCAATATATAATGCTGGATCCTACAGTCTTTAAAGCAATTGCTCTTCTGAAGGCATCGGGATCAAATGTAGGATCTGATTTATAATTCCAGTAATCATTTCCCTTTTTCCTACTCTTCTGTTCTCAGATATAAAAGTAAAATCTGCAGAAATAATTCCATAGTCCACTTATTTTAAAAGATGTTCGCAGAGCCCATGTTTCACTAAGAACCTGCTGTAACTGAGCTAATTCTTGGAATACTTCTAAAAGGGGAGAACTTTAACAAGCGTAACAAGGTAATAAGCATAATTACAGAGATTGGGAATTTACCTATCTTGGAGAGGCATCAATCATTATCAGCTTCAGTGGGGAATTTCTGACTAAGCTCAGCAAATTTTGCAAGTGTAGATGAAATATACTTTGTATTTAAGCTCTGCTGAAGTCCAGCACCAAAAGTACTTTACCACATCAGGCCATAATGAGTGTATCTCTTCTTAATTTTTTGTTTATAGTACAGATTAGGTTTGTTGGAGGTTTTTATTTCCCAAAAGTCAGAAAATCACTTTGTTTCTTCCAAAGACCTAGGTTTAGATTTTCTTCTTACTGGTTTCTAAGTGAAGCCTCACAACACAGAAACACTAGAGAAGTCCTAAGCTAGAATTCCAAAGGCAGTTTAAAACATCTAAAAGGAAGGCATGTCCTGCCTGCACATTTCCAGGTGTCTTGCTGTAGGGTTTGCTTTTGTGGTCACTTGTGCACCTGGTGCTTCCAGGTAAAACACCAGGAGAGAGGTGAAGTGTCCTTCCACAGAGCCAGCACCACGAGCAGCACTGGGATGCAGAGAAGTGCAGTGCCACGGGAGCCCTTTCAAAGCTGTCTCACCATCCTGAGGAGCTTCAGCATTTGATTTCTGTGTGTTTACTGACCACACAGGGCAGAGCAGGGACTGCCATGGGTCCTGAGGCACCAGCTGCCCCTCCTGGCCCCGGGGTCAGGCTTCTGCATGAGAAAGAGAACTTCAGATGAGATGCACAGGTTGTTTGTCCACAAATGTACAGCCTCAGTTATGTAAGGAGTCCTGTTTAATTCAGTAGATGTAGGCTCTGACAGGATGGAACCTGATGGATACAGGAGAACACCCTGGGATTCACAGATAAGAGCCAACTCAAAATGCTAAGCTGTACAGGTGAAAGAGAGTATTTGTCTCTTAGGATAATGTGTGCAGTCCTGTGTGTGCTGTTTTCTATCTTCAACAAAACAGTAGCAGACCAGATGGAAGCAGAACATAAGCTGAGTTCAACCCCCAATCGCTGCTCTAAAATTGCTGTCGTTTAACAACCAACTATAAGATGTTTTAAAGTTTTTATAGTATATTATAGACCTTGTACCAGTCCTCCTGTTGACTTTTATGGAAGTTCTATAAATGAATAGGGAGCAAATTTCAGTCACAGAATGGGATTTGCACAGCATTTGGCTTCCTATGAAATTCAAAATGAATGCTTTCAAAACTGTTTGCCCTGATGCTGTATTTAGTCAGCCTTTCCCAGCACAAATGCTTGAACAGAAGTGCTTTGCCAAATGTTGGCATGGGATTTTATATATGGCAGTGTTATGTTTTGAGATGGCTTAATTTAGACAAAGCAGAAATCTTGACCACACAGAGGGGGTATCAGAGATCCTCTGGGACTTTTTTGCAGGAGCAGGCTTGTTAGTCACAATGCCTTGGCCAGGTTCCAGATCAGATAGTTTGTTTCCTAAACTGTTAATTGCATAGGCAATCAGCTTCATGCCCTTAATTCTTGTGTTGTGATATTTAACATTGTACCACTGGCATTTCCTATTTACATGAAATGACCCATATTAATCATTGACATTCCATTACGATTTCAATTGTCAAACACACACCTCTATGATCGTAGTGGGTCTAAAAGAAAATTAGTATGTGTGCATGACAATTCTTTCAAGATGGAACTTCAAGGGCTTCACATGTTTTAGTGGGCCTGAAAAGCATTGCTAAATATTTTGTAAAAGACATTTTTGCACTGATTTCTCAACATTTGAGATACAGCTAACTCACTGAGGAAAGGGAAGCAGAACAGTCTCAATATTAACTCCAAGACCAAATCCCATTTTGGTTTACTTGGAAACCTATTAAAAATAATATAATAGTGTTGGTTACACTGCTACCTAAAATAAATAAACCCCAAGCTATTAAACAGTTATGAATAAAAAAAAAAGTAATGTGCATTTTTACATTAATAAAATGGCCCACAAAGAGTATGCACAACATAAAATTGAATTCAATGCTAAATTGAATCTCTGCTCAGCTGTTAATACCAACATAAACTTAATAGTTGTAAGCTACAAAATTCTAAAAATCTGGGCACATGGCTGGAATCCTAAGTGATCTCGAGTGGTGTCTGTGAATCATAACTCCTTGCCTAGGTAAAATTACATTATGATAAACTGATAATATTTTATTATTAAAACTCTTTTCTAAAAGTATTCACAATACTAGGGCAGTCTTTATGTTTTCCATTTTGCCTTGATATTTTCCAGTATTTCAGTAGCAGCTCTACCAAGTTTTTAACAGCAGATTGTGAACTGCTTGTAAATTGGAAAAAGGTAAAACTAATGAGTTCACTTTCATGGAATGAAGTTCATTCAAAGAAAGTAGATGATAAATTGCATTTGGCGAAGGCACAGACTGAAACTGTAAAAATTGTGAGCATTTGCAGTGCTGGTAGAGAGAAGTGTTCCTTGAAGCTGTTGAGCAGTTTTACAAGAGCCTAGTAGAAAATCTTGCAAAGGCTCAGAAATTCTTGGCTCACGCTGTATTTTTACTGGATGTAAATTAGGAAGAACTTTTACTAACTAAGGATCCACCCTCTAGTCTGGAATTAAATTCATTCCAAACATAGGAAAAACAACTCTAGCGTAGTCCCTGTCATATATTAATATAAATGTTAGTCTAAGGCCAGTATATAACCTTCACCAAAGAGGCACTGTTTACTCAAGAAACATGCTGTACTTTATGTTTTTAATCTACCACTATTGTCACAAATTACTATGCGAAGGAGGGGGATAAAAGGTTGGGATAAAGTCCACCAGCTGTGCCAGGATGAACTGTCCAAATAGAACATGGGGCATGAAAAGACGGAAAAAATAATTTATACAGAAATTTAGACTTTAAGAAATGCAGTCTCATAACTCGGCTTTAAAATATTTTGTAATTTATAATAATCTTGTTTCTAAGCAAGCTTTATAAAAAGGGTGTTGATGTACAAACCAGGTCCATCTAAAATCATCTATCCAGCTAATTTGCTACTCCTTTTGCAAATGTTGAAAATGAAAAAGATAAAAGCATTGAAATAGTACTTAGAATTAATCTACTCAGCACACAAAGTACATCCTAGTTGTTTGTATCACAGAACATTATTTTGGACAGTCTGTTTCAGAAATAGGTGATGCTGCAAAATTGAGAGGAACACTTGTCTTCCAAATCAGTGTCATGGCATGTAAACGAGGAGGTGACTTTCTGTAGCTATGGATTTTCATCATTGTCCAGTAATATTTCTAATAAAATGCCTAAAGATCATAAAGACCAAATTCAGCAAATTTTTCTGCCAGGTTAGAATTATTATGAACAGTCTAATATTTCATTGCTCATTGCTGTCAGGCTTTTGAAGTTCTGAGTCATTGGTACATGAGTTTTACTTCCAGTGGTTTATTTGCATATAAATAAAGAAAATTCTAAAATATCAAGTAAGTGAAACTCATTATAGGCAATGGAAAAAAAAATCCATATCTCATCAGTTTACCATGCCCAGAAATACAATCTCAACCCAAAGTTTAATGTTAGCCCCTGAATGTGATTTTCCCAAAGTTTGCACAATTAGTCATGTATCAGCATTCCTGCAGTTCCTCTCAAAAATACCATTTTGTACCCAACTTCTATGGGTTGGCATGGTAGATGGAAGCATTGTTTTCTTCCTCTACTTCTCCAGTGCCTATCAGGACACTCAGATTTGCCACTGTTGCTCCTCTCACTGTGCTGTTTGTTAATTTTCTCCTCCTTGCTGGGGTTTAAAGGCTGTCCTGGGATGTTGTGCCTCCTGCCCCACTGGTGCTGTGTTTCCTCTGCTCTGCCCAGGGCAGGGCAGGCAGCTCACCCCGGCCATCCATCACTGCTGCAGGCACAGGGCTGAGCTCAGCTGCCCTTGGTCACCAAAATAAAGTGTTCCACAGCCAGGCTCTGCTCACTGCCACGAGCACAGGGGGGTGAACTGATGGTGGGAAATTTGGTCACCAGCAGAGCTTCACAAACTGTGAGGATTAGGAAGCAATAGGGACTGCCACGAGAAGTAGCCAGCTTTAAGAAAAAACACCTGAATTTTATCTACAACGTTTGCAGGGTAGACCTGTGCCCATAAACTCACTTTTCTCACATGCTTCTCTATTTTGGCAATCCCTACAGGAAAAGAGCCACACCAAAATATTTGTAAAGATTTTGAGTTTCTCTGTAAAATGTGGAACACTCTCCTGCTTCGTGTTCACTTGTCTGAGAGCAGTCTGATGTCTTCTGGTAACATTTTCATTTCATATCATTTCCTTTTACACCTCTTATCCCAATATGAGTGTTGAATACAAGTTACCAACACTTTTGGACCGCATTTTTCAATAAAATATGCATTTAGAACAAAAATAACATCTATGCATTTAGAACATCAAAAGCATGTGTGATAAGGAAAGTATTGTGCAATTAATTCAGACAAATTACCTTTCTTGATTACATTATGATTTCATTTACTGTTATATACATAATACATACAAAGATAGATACATAGATACATAAAAGAAATTCAGATGCTCTTGTCCACTGACATTTAAAAATGAGACCTTCAGAATTCTTTTGACAAGCATTTACTATCAATCATTTGGCTTTATAGACTTTAATAGTTTTCAAAAGCTGAGGAAACAAACTTTAAAATTTGCCTCACCAACATTAGAGCCAGCTGTATCTTAACCTTTATATCAGTGAATCTAATTTGAAATTTCATTGTTGTAAAAAACAGAGAAATTTGCTTCCAAGCCTTTTTCACATTAATTTCTGTCTTCCCAATGTCACCAGTTGGGTTCCAAAACTACAGTGTCAAGTAGTGAATACTTGATAGTATTCAAGGGTAGGGCAGGAAAGCTGTCACAAAACACATTTTCAAATTCAGCATTTTCTGACTAGTAGGTCTATCAATAAAGGGTCCAGGAACTCTTATTCATTGTTAATTAAAAATCAGTTGAGGGGAAATATGTGCCCATTTAAGCCTTGCCTGAAATACAGAAATATGGTTCTCAATAAGTAATGCTGAATATTAGAGTTTAACTTCAAAGAATTTCCTGGGGTCAATTTTACTAATATTAATGTAGGAATAAACAAAGACTATAATAAATAGAAGCTTTTTGAGTATTTCTGAGTATTATGCAAAACTGAGAGTAAACATCACATTTTGATATGTTAGTAATCTGTCAGAACCTCTTAAAATCTGAAAAAAAATCATATTTTAAACAAAAGAACAGATTTTTATTATTTATGCTGGGTAGAAGATGGCCTTAGTCCTCAGTATGGCCTTGGACACTATTGTCATAGGAGTAATGACAGAAATGTGACAGAAATGATTAATTAAATAAAAAATACAGCTTGACATGTGTCTCATCAAAGTGACAGGTTATTTCTGCTGTCATTCATGGAAGTTTAACAAGGAATATAATTTTTCAGTTGCAGGCTTGAGATGTAGATGACATCTTTCATCTTTTGCTATTTGTTGTCTAACACTCCTTTTAAGACCCAGGACAATTTTAAGAAGGCTTTGAGAAAGGAACATGAGAAAGAATGTTAGATAAAAGAAAGGGGGAAAATTGTGATGTACAACAGAGAAAACAATGCAAAAGTATGGAAACTAGGAAATAATTGAGTGCTGGTTTTGTTCTGAACAGTTGATATTGCCACTCTACCCAATCAAGGTAATGCAGACAACATGGCAAGTTCTATACAGCCAGAATGGATGCATAGGATTGCCTGAACCTGTGCAAACAAAAGAAACTGTAATTATTAAAAGACAGCTAGATACTACATGGAAATAATGAAAGGGCAATAATCTATGTAGCACTGACAAAAAAAGGATTACATGCTGTTCAGGAAAGACAGAAAGACAAAGGTGTTGGTCGTATTAAGAACCTGGACCCAAAGAAAATGAGCAAACATTTTTAAAGAAGCTTCACAACTAATATTTTCAATTGTTAAATTGTTGAGGTTATGCCTTAATGCAGAGTATGGAGAACACACAGGGAATGGAGATAGTTCCTCATAGGCAGAAGGAAAAAGTACAAGTTGCCTAAAGTAAAGTTTATTTAGATCTTAGAAATATATTAAAGTATATTAAAACAATCATTGGAAGTTTTTTGGTAAAAGAAAATGAAAAACGGGGAGGAGAATCAAAATATACTCAAAAGTGTCATCTGTATTATGGATAACCTAATTTAGGGTGCAAAACCAAAATTTTTAAGAGGGTTTGAATTCTTCAGCTATTATAAATGTGTTATATTAAATTGGAGACTTGGTAGAAAATATGTTATAGTCTAGTTACAAATGTGGGCAGAACAACAGAAAATATACCAGATTTAAGATAAGGTGAGAAAAATGGTAAGACAACTAACTGCCCAGATACCCATATGGCTATCTGTAATCTTCAAGGTTTTAGGGAGCAGATTTCAAGAAAAACTAAACAAACCTAGACAAAGGAAAGAAAGAAAAAATGCTATTTGAATTTATCAAGAAAACATAATGTCAGACTAACCCAGCAGCATTTTCTGTTATCATAACTGGGGCTTTAGGCAAGGGAGGTATAACTGACTTGATCTATATAATCTTTGATTAGTATTTGTTATGGTGTTACAAAAGAAATTATTATTGAAGCTGGAGAAAGTAAAGAATGGCAGTAAATCTGTAAAAAAGGCAGGAAACTCATTCATGGGGAAATGAAAGATAGAGCACTAAAGGAAGGACTGTCAGACTGTGGCAAGTTTAATAGGGATGGTTTTTGTGGATCACTGTTGGAAGTGTTTGTTTCTGATGTTTCATCCATAAAGGTACCAGAAACAGGAAGTTGGTGACTGCATTTGTTGATTACTCAGTGCTGGAAAACATTGTCAGCATTGGGAAACATTCAGTACTGCTGAGCTTCAGTCACTTCAGTCAGAGGGACCTTTCTGTACTTCAACAATAAAAATACAATTTCATTTAACACTACAGTATAGTGCTGATCATCAATAACAAAAAGCCTACCCTAAGCTATGGACTATCATTTAGAAATTACTGAGAAGAACAACTTGCACATACATAATGACTGTAAGTTGTCAAGAAAATACATCCATAAAAAAGACAGATGCAGATCTAGTTTTAGAAGAGTTTTTTCCAGAACAATCAGGAAAAAATCAGTGCCAGTTGACAATGCCAGTAGCAGATTCTGAGTTGAGAATCTTGTACAGAAGAGAGGCATGGAAACAGGTCCAAAGAAGGATGATGAAGGAGAAGGGAAAGTCTATCTTAAAAGAAGAGACCAAAAGATTTTGGCTCATTTCATTGAGCAGAATGACAGCTCAGCAGGACCATAATCACAGCATGTAAATGTATCAGGGAGATAAACACCAGATATGGAAGAAACTAAATTAGCTAAGAACAAAACTGGCACAGAAACAAATGGATATTAACCAGCTGTGAATAAATTTAGGTTGGAAATTAGAAGAAAGTTTCTGATCATTAGAGCAATCAAGACTTCCAGTAGCCTTCCAACTGGAATAGTGGAAGCAAAAAAAACTAATTACTTTTAAGATGAAACACAGTCAGTTTCTGAAAGATTTGGTATGACATGCTGCCTATGAGATCAAAAGACTGAACCTCAATAACCCAGGAACAACATCCTTCCTTGTCTTCACAGAATCACAGAATGGTTCAGGTGAGAGTGGACCACAGTGGATCACCTGGTCCTACTTCCCAGCTCCAGCAGGGTCATCCAGAGCACATGGTACAGGACTGTGTCCAGATGGTTCTGGGGTGTCTCCAGTGAGGGAGACTCCACATCCTCTCTGGGCAATCTGTTCCAGTGCACAGTCACTGCACAAGAAAGTTCTTTCTCACGTTCAGGTGGAACTTTCTGGGCATCAGTTGCTGCCCATGGCCTCCTGTTTTATTGTTTGACCACCAAGAAGAGCCTGGTCTATCCTCTTGACCCCCTCCCTTTAGATATTTATACAAATGAACGAGGCCCCCTCTCAGTTGCCCCTTTGAAGTCCTCTTCAGAAGTCATTCAGAAAGTGCCTTCTCAAATTTCTGTGACTTCAGCAGAAACATACCCTGACTCTTGTTCAGAAAGACCAAAATACTCAACTTCAAGAAGTCAAAAGTCTTCCAGTTACAGCTGTGGAGGGCTTGACTGTCTTCACAGGTTGAGTAACCTGCTAAGAGACCCCCACAGGCAGTGATAAATTAGTGCCACTTTGCCAAGGCCAAAACATCATTTTGAATAGAGCTGAGCTCTAAAGTTTGAATATTCTTTCTGCCAGCTTTCTTATCAAGTCTCCCACTCAGCTGAACTCATGTTTGTGCTTCATCTAAAACCTTTGCAATCAGAGGAAATGTATTTCCCCCATGCAGCTAAACTCAATGGTTCATGTTGGAGACATTGAAGCCTTTCACCATCTCGTATTCATGCTCCTGCAAGTGGGCACTGAGGGCTGGAAATCACCAGCTGTGTCAACATTGTGTAACAGGAAGCTTAAATGTATTTCAATAATAACCAAATTTTGTGTGCATGATTATATAAACTAGAACCCATCAGAACCAGTAGGGATCTTTTCCTTGATGTTGGCTGAGCCAGCACTAAGCTCTGTTTCACCACTACCACTTTTCTCTTCTGAGCTCCAGAAAGAAATGCATTGGTTATTATTTAGAGCATGTGGTCTTAAATAAGAGAGCTTGGTTTTGTTTTTCAGTCCTAGTCAGGAAAAACTAGCAAACTCACTTTGGACTGTTCTTTTGGAAGGGATCACAAAGCCACATCTTAGAGTCCGTGCTTCATCCCTGTACTGAGTCAGAAAATTATTTCTGGATTGATTCAGGCTCATAAAAGTACCTCAGGATCTGATTTCTGGAGTTTCTGTCCTATCTCATATCTGTGATTTGCATCCCACAGTGTATCAGAGGGACAGATGTCCCTGAACACTCCATCACAATCTGATATTATCATTACAGCCTTGCAGCTCCTGGTCATTATCAGTTCTGTGCTGTAGTGTACTGAGCATCACTGCTACTCAAATCTTAGAATTTCAAGACTCACACCAGCAAAAGAGTTTCCAAATAGTTAAGACCACTGGTTATTGACTAGACAACGATATGAAAAGCATATCACTAAATGTACTGAGCAGGGGAATAAGTATTTTTTCCTGCCATTACACAAAAAATGAATGTTTATGTACAAAGTCTTTTACAGATGTCAAAGAGAAAGCAAATTTCACTACCTTTTTCTCAAGTAGTTGCTAACAAATACCAGAAATAAAAATCTGAATAAAACTCCAAATAATTAGCTCATACTCATTAATCATCACATACATCAAAACTGTATATGCAAGTTCTACACATACAGATTCTGTGTATTTGCTAAGCACTAAGCAAGGCAATTTTATATGAATTTACAAGAAAGTATTTACTATTCCTTCATGCACACAAACATGCTTGAGTTCCATCCTGTGTCATTTGCAAAATTAGGGAGTAGATGTGGCCAACCAGACATAATAGACACAGGCTAGAGACCACAAATATCAAACCTGAATTTAGCAAATGGCTGAAACCTATGTACAAAGTGTTCCCATATGTGCAAATACAAAACACAGGATTAATAAGGTTTTTAGTGACTTTTATACAGCTCTGTTTGCAAGGAAATAGAATTCTTGGCTTACACTAATACACAATAAACAACCAACATTATTTTTCAGCTCTGATGTTTGCATGGTGCTTTCAATATATCACTGCCAACAGGCTGTCTTTGATTTCTGGTCTTTCTTGCTAAAACAACGGTTCTAAAAACTAAAATCCCATCTAGCACTTCAGACAAGATGATAGTTGCTATCAACTGCACATTCTTTTGGACAGCAGTCTGCAAGGAGTGCAGTAGAAACATTTACACTCATCTACAGGTAAAAACCTGTATAACACATTCTGGTGTATATTGTATTTTGAAACCATAGAGATGATGTCTGGACTATCATTCCCACTTCAGCTGACACTTAAATACACACAAATCAAAGAACTGCAAATACTTTACAAAATACTCTAAGTTGCTGTCAAACTGTCAAAGACAGTTTTGTTTCTAAATTTCTGCTGGGTTTTTTTTGATTCTTTATAGCTGACACTTCTTGAAAAGGAGCAGAATTACTGCTTAAGAATTCAACTGCATTTGTGATTTGTTTCTCCTTAAATCATTTTCATAAAGGAAAAATACATATATATTACAGACATTACATTTAATTCTGCTGATTTATGTTTACATGTTCTCACTGTCTAAGAGAAGCAGTTATTTAGTGTATCTGGTTACCATTTGTTTCTCTGCAGCTTTAGTTTTGTGCAGTCCCTGGAATTTGTGTTTATTGACAGCAGAATAATTTCTGAAATATGAGAAGCATAGTATCTAGAGGAAATCCATTGCAGATTTCTGTCTTGTGTCACTTCTTATTAATACTTAGTACTGGCAGAGAACCATGGCATTGTATGTTAAAAGACACCATCCAGTTATGGAGAGCTCTTTTTAATTACTAAGGCTCTGTTTTATTCTTATAAAAATGAAAAATCTTATTTAAAATAACTTTTATATTTGAATCCAAACATTTTGCCAGATTTCATTTAGAAATTGGAGTGTAACTGCATGGTACATGATTCAGTGCCCTCCATAACTGAGTTAGTAGGGGAATTGGAAAATACATACTGATAATGCAATCCCAAATTCAAGAGGGCTCTCTTCAAAACATGGGAACCTGGCCAAGTAAATTTAACTCTTCCTTCTGGGGTATTGCTGATAGGACATGGACAGAGCAATAATTAATGGGAGGGAAGAGAAGCAGATGAGCATCACAATAACAGAGAACTCTGAATGGGTAAGGAAAACTAAAAACAACAGAGGAGCTGTGTCCTGCCCAGCACCAGCAGGGCACTGGGAAGGGAGGCAGGATGGCACAGCTGAACCCCAGCCACAGGGGCTGAGGAGGAAAATCCCATTCTGAGCCAGGCCCAGCAGCTGAGCCAGGGGTCAGAGTTTTAGGAGTGAAGCTGGTTGAACATGTGTTTTAGCAGATAGCACAGGACCCCCTGTGATTTTATCCATTGGTGCCATGAAACTACAACAAGGGTTTTTTGCACCACTGTGTCCCAGTCTAATCCCATCTATGTCTGGCTAATCAACTGTAATGCAATTCATTCAATGCTTTACCTCAGAACTGTTGTGTACTCCAAATCCATAACAAAAGAAATAGATTCAATGGAAAAGCACTGTGAGACCACTCTTGATTTCCACAAATCAGTTTGCTGCACTGGGCAACACCAGCAGAGTCTTCAGGAGCAAGCTGACCTTGCTGGATTTGCTGTTGCTTACAGTGGAAGATTATTCTGGTTTCTTTGTTTTTCATATATAATGCAGAAAACATTCCAATATATTGCCCCTAGCATTTTTTCCTAAAATAAGGTGGTTTTGTTTCAGGGTGGCTTTCTAAGTCTAATAACACATAATATGATAATTATGAGAGGACAAGGAACAGACTGATATTGAGCAATTGCAAAAAATCAACTGCTGTACTGATCTAGATATTCAAAGTGGCTCTTTTCAAGATACAGAGTTGTGAAAAGGTATGAAGCAGAAGAATTCATGCAAAGCAGTAGGACCAGTTTGAATAACTCTAGGAAAAGCACCATATAGGGGGGGACTGTCAGAAACAACAGAGCACATTACTTGGAGCATGGAAGGGATCTTAGCATGATAATTAGCACACATATCTACTGGAAACTTCGAAGATGATGATGATGATGATGATGATGAAAGAGTTAAAGGCCTCAGAAAGAGGTTTTTTCTAGAGAATTAAGATATTTTAGTCTCCATAACTACATTCAGAGGAAACACTTTAGTAGACACTGGAATTTAAGGTTAATTCCTTTATATTACTTGGGACACATCCTTGCCCCTGTGATTTTAAGTTTATTAAAGTGTCAAAAAGCAGCTGTGAGAGGGGCCAGGCAGTTGACACACATGACCCAGGTGCTGGAGCACTTCTATGGGAGAAGGAATATGCCAAAGCTGTGGTCCCCAGCTGCTTTAACAGCTGGTATAAATCTCAGCCTGCCCCATGGGCAGACAATGTGTACATTCACTTCACCTTCTTTTCTCAAGCTGTGTTAGGATTGACAGTTTCAACAAAACCTGCTATTAAAGACCACAGTTTTTGCTCTAAGTTGTTCTCAGTTCTGAACACAGTTCTTTGTCATTAGACTGTGTGAGCTGTAGGCTACTGCTTGTAGAATCCCAGACCAGTTCTCTAGGGAGCATCCCCAATCTCTCAAGAAAGGTAATAAGGAAGAATGTGATACTTGAACTTCAATTCCCTGATTCTTGTTCAGGAGGAGAAAGGAGTCCTGAGTTCTTTTTTCCTCAGGCTGTACTGCCTTTGGAGCTATTACTACTAATGATACCAAAAATTATCTATAATGGATCTTAGAGATGGAAAATAGAACCAAATCAAATAAATCTTGAGTGGAGTAGTTCACTGCAAGCTGCTATACCCCACCCTGACATCTGCACAGTCCCTTTTAGTTCAGGGGAAGACACAGATGTAATTAGGAGAGAACCTGATGGAAGATATTAGTAGTAAAAGCTAAATAAAATAATGTCATGGATTAATATTGAGAAGCTATTTAGGAATAAAGGATTTTTTTTTACATAAAATGCTGAAACCAAGAAACCATTAAACCCAATCATTTTAAGAGAAAACTACATCGCTTTTTTAGGAAAAAAAGAATGAGCAGAGGGCACCGCTGCTGGCTAGGTGTTTGTTAATTTTTCATGTGAACTTATTGCATATGTAAGTGATTGAATTAGTAGCACTGACAGGAACCCAGGCACAGTAAAAGCTTCCTGCTACTGACACAGCAGTGCTCAGGCTGTGCACTCCTGACCATTAGCAGTCCTGCTGAGGAGCCCAGGCTGGCTCTCAGCTCAGGCTGCAGAGCTCCTGGAGCGGGACCGAGCGCCAGCATGAGACCACTCCACTCTTGGACATTAATGACCTCATTTGGACCCTGATGCCAGGCTCCAGGGAAGAAAGTCCAGTGCAAGCTAATATGCTACCTAAATACTGCAAGGTAAGTTTTGGGGGGGAAAAATTGTTAAGAGGATTTTGTGTTTTGTGGTAAAGAGGCTAAATGCAAAAGGGAGACAGAAACGGGCAGCTTGCAGGAGAGACTGTAAGGTGCAGGAATCAGAATGTTTTCTCACCTTTGAAAAAAGAGGATCATTTCCAAACACTCAGAGGCTGAGCAGTGAGATCTGGATCTCCTGTCACCGAGCAGTAGCTTGCTTCAGAACAGCGAGGCTTTGAGAGCAAACTAGGGGAATATAAATTGCATATATAATAATTTAAGCATGCGAGTGTGGTGCCAAATATTACCATCTAAAAGGAATATAGGTATCATGGCTGCTGTGAAGTCCTTAGGGAGGCTCCTAACCTTTTGGGAACCCTTTCCTCCTCCCCTGCAATGTATTAACCTTTTGACCATGTCGGTGCTTAGATGTACATAGCAAAATGGAACATGCAGACAGATCCAGTTGGGGAGCGGTAGGAACAAAACATCAGGGATGCAGGATGTTGTGTGAATTCTGTACCAAAACCTCATAGCCAAGAATAGATACAGAGCTTTAAAAAAAAGGTATTTCTGATGTATTATGAATGTGCAGATGAGCAGCTATGAAAAAAACATTTCATCGCTGTCCTACAAACTATATTCCTGTAGCATCAGATTGTGACAACTTAAAAGAATGAAAATGAGCTTTTTGTACGAGTAGCACTGCTGGATTTAATGGTGCTGCTAATGGAGTAAGATTTTTCTTGGAGTAAGTGTGCCATAAACCAGCCCTCAGCCACCACTTCCTGTTTACTTGTGGTTTATTCTCTAGAGCAAACCTGAGTTTCTGTCACTGCAAATTTCTGCTTGTTACAAAAAAAAAAAAAAAAAAACAAAAACATTCTTGCATAGTATTTTCCTTTTCGTACCATTCATCGTCATGGAGGGTTTTCCTTTCTAGTCAATCATTTGACATGTAGAATGAATTAATTAACTGTTCTTTGATTAGAGTCGTACTCTCCTCTACTCTGCTGAGAGGTAGAGCTTCACTTAACGTGTTCTTTTTCAGTAGGTCTAGACAGCCTCTTCTAAAATTTCATTTAGATATCATTTGTAATTCATTTGAACAATTCTAGTCACTTAGTAAAGTTGCTTCAATACTGTCCTTTTTATTGAAAGTTATTTCATTGCTGCAAGCAAGGTATTTTATTTTATGATTTTCCATATGGTTGGTCCCAAAGCAGAATGGAGAAAACACAAAAGAGTTCCAAATTAAATTCTAATCCAATTTAACAGCAGCTGTAAGGGAAATGAAGACATATTAGCTGCTCTAGAACCTCAGCCTCCTGGAAAAATGAAAAATGAAACTGATCATCAAGAAATGTTTACTAGTTTAAGTTTTCACCTATATACAAATATATAGTGGGCAGCTGGAGACAGAAGTAGGCAGAAGCTCTCATTGAACTACAACATTGTACAAATGAAAAGACTATAAATGAACATACACTGAGGTGCACAACTAGTAGCAATACTAGCAAATGTTTTTGACATTTGGACCACATTTGAAGTAACAAAAAATTTGTGTTCTAACACCTTGACTGATTTTGAGGCTGGAAGGATCCATTGATTGACCTTTCATATGATACAGGCTGATGGACTTCACACACTTGATACAATTGATCTTCAAGATCATAATTTGAATGGGAACAGGACATACTCTGGAAAAGCATTTATTTTAAGCTTAAAGATTTAAGTGATGGGGAATCTACTTGCTCAAGATACTCCTGCAGTGATTCTCCAGACTGTTCAAAGTATTCTTAGCATCAACAAAATATTTCGTTCATACACACACAAAATACATTGGAAAGTACCTTAGAGTAATGTAGTAAAGCAGATAATATTTTTAGAATTCTCAGGTAAGCTGTATTGTAATGAAAAGCCTTGAAATTACATTTATAGCCATGAAGCATGCTGCTAACTCAGGAGCTGTGTAAATAAGCACACTAAAGAATCAGTCAGAAGTGCCTTCTTGTTCCCAACTCAGTTTTCCAGTTCACTTACAGTGGACAAAAGTGGCATTTGGAGGAGTTGGAGGAAAAATCCTCAAGGCATCAGCAGCCTCTTGCTGTACACAGCACAAAATGATCTTACAGTGTAAAAGTGTCCATTGCCTCTGGAGGAACCAGAATTTCACCCCTGGTCTTGTGGGAGGGAATTCTGATCAACTGTTAGGAAACAATTGCGTCATGTAACAGGAGGTCTGCTCTGCAGAGAAAATTTAAAATCTATTCATATGTGTATCAGGAGTGTTTATTTCTATTACAGTAGGCAAAATGTAATCTTACCTCCTCTGAGGTAGTTTGATCATCCATCTATTTTAGCATTTTCTCAGAAAGTTCCTGACAATGAGAGTTTCTGCAGTCCAGTTAACACAACAGAGAGTGACAGTCTCTAATCCTGGAAACAGTTCTCACTAACAGTGATGTGGACAAGGCTACAGATAAGGAACTCCTCTCTTATACATGGAATGGTAATAAGGTTATTCAACCACTTGCAAAACATGGAAGAACCATTCCTACCCACTCTAAGAATGGAAGCAAAAGACAAGGAAGTTTGTACTTGTCAGTGAAAGAAATAGGTTAGCATGTGTCCTGATTTGGGAAGAAAAATAATCAATATTTAAAGACACTGAACAGACTACAGTTGGAGACAATCCTCTCTGCAGGAGAATGTTAGAAGCCAAGAAAAGACCAGAGGGAGGCTGAAAGAGGAAATTGCACTGTGTTGGTAAATCAAGGTAATGATAAACACAGGTCAGAATAGCACAGGTCAGTGGAAATTACATTCAATATCACCCACCACCCCTGCTTTGTTTATGATAACCAAGCCAATGCTCCCAGCACTTCAAGCAATATTTCATGCTTTCCAGTTGTGTTCTCTGGATTAATTTCTATCCTTTTAACTCTATGAAGACACCAATTTCTTGGGTTAATTCCCTTCTCATTTCTTGGCATAAATAGTAGTAATTTCTGTGAAACTAATACCAAAATGAAGTGCACTGATTGGGAAATGTTTTGTGTACATATAAAACAGAAATAGAGTGAGCTTGCCTGAAAAGTACATTACTGAATGCTTGAATATTTTTCTGGACTAATCAGCTAGGAAATACTGAATTTCAGAAGCTTATATATTTCAGACAGTATGATATTTATTTCCTTTCATAGAAATTATTTAGTATCATTAATTCAAACCGAAATACATCTACCATATATTTTTAATGCTGGATTAGGACTTAGGGGATGCTGTTATTATATCTTCATGACAATGCAAAGGCAAAAAAATCCCTCTTCAGGGACTCAATAGATGAATCCAGTTGTTTATGAAGCAAAGCCTACTTGTTCTATTTAGAACAGACTCAGCAGACCTTAGTGCAATGAATCTCTGTCTGGATGCTGTCAGCCTGACTTAGCTAAAGCCATGCCTTACCTTGAATTCCTAACATTTTGACCCACAACTTTTTTTTCTCTCAAGTACTTTATTTGTATTTATCCAGCAGCAAAAGTTGAAACTTAATAATTCGCCTACAAGACCTGCACCTTTCCCTTGCAGCTGTATTTACTCAAAACAAAGCTATTCAAATGAGCCTTAATCAAGACACATCGTTCTGCTCACTGTGAGCAAATCCACTCGGATCCCCTCAGCTGGGAATGCCAGCAGTGAAGCTCCAGACAAGAATTCTGGCCAGTTCACTGCAGGGCAGGCTGGATCCTTTGGGATGTGGCATTAATGTCCCATTTAGCTGATTTAACATTCACCTGGGTTCCCAAAGTACTCGGCACAAGTGTTGTCCTTCTGTGCCTGTGGAGCCATTGGTGGGAGCTGATGGAGGAGCTCTTTTAAGGCTTGACCCTTTGCTTTGGCAGCACAGCTGTTCCCAGAGTGTCCCACTGGGACAGTGCAGGTCACTGAGTGTCCTGCCCTGTGGCCAGCTCCAGCTGGGGGCCACAGGAACACTTCCACATGGAGAGCAGTGTCAGTCCTTACCTGGAAATTCCCAGGGAAAGATAATCTCTTTGTAAAGCTTACTTTGTTACAATTAGGGGTGAAATTACCGTTTAAAAATGCTGGAAATGGAATGGCTAGATGATAAAATAAAAGCTTTATCAATAGCTACTGTGTGCCAGGTGTTTTGCTTAAGGGAGGCCTGTCTCCTACATGCCATCCATCGGTGGCATTTAAATATTTAAATAACATTTTGACAGCTCAGCATTCCAGGTTATACTGAAGACTTTTCACAGAAACTGAATGGAAATGTTAATAACCCAGGCAGCCTGTGAGGTATTTTGATTCCCAGTATGTCAGACTTGTTGGATTCTGCCAGGCTGCCCCGTGTAACTCGGTCAGAGCTAACTGCTCGTGGCTGTGTGTGAGTTAAAACAACACAGATATTCTTTAAGAAAATCACTTTACTGAGCAATAGTACATGTTCTTTTAAATACTCATACTCCACTTTCACTCCATCACCTCCCACAAAAAGCAGTGTCTAAAGTGCTTTCTCTATGGAGTGGTTGTGAGCTGGAGTTAATTCAGTGCCTGAGACTTACCAATACATCAAACAGTGACTATGCAGTGGAAAGAAATAACAAATTTTCAATGGCTCCAACAAAATAGCTTGAAGACCCTGCCATGAGACACAACCTTTTTATCTTTCCACTTGAAGCTGTGGATCCTGTATATATTGTGCTCTAAGCACTAAGGAAAAATTAGAATGGGCAGATGCCAGAAGGAAGAGAACCATTTTTTTCAAACATGCCAACACTGAGCAGTGAACTCTCTTTGCCAGTCTGCAGCTGGGGAACTTTCTGGTCCTTGGCATCGATCTGGCATCGAGCTCATGGCAGTGAGTGGGCAAGGCCACAACTGCTGCAGTTCACACTGCAGAGGCTGCACCCTTCTGAAACTTCCTAAAATAAATCCCTATATATTTTATCAGTACAGCAATCTGAAGTGCAAGTGTCTTGAAAGATTTCTCGCTTTATCTAAAATATGAAATGTATTTAAAGAATAAAGTTGTTGTGTAGAGCTGGGAAGATTATGTGAGCCTTGTGGGAAATAAAGCTATTAGTGTAAGGAACCTTTTCCAACCTGGGTACTTTTGAACATACTCAGCTCTATAGCCATAGTTACTTGGAAAATGTGACTTTAACTTTGTGACTAATCTCCAGTGGTAGATTTAAGAATGAACTAGAGAAATCAATCAAAATCTGTTTTCACATGAAGTTTAGATCATTTGTGTATAGAAGACGTAAAGAATTTTTCTAAATAGGCAACCTGTACGACTAATGCTTCAGGCAGATAAATGCAGGATTAAACAGAATCACTTGGAAGGTCATAGAAAGAGACTGCAAAAAAATTTCCATTCTCCCTTCCTACCAGACCTAGAATGGAAAAATATTTTATGTTGTTATGAAAATTTGTAGGACTGTTACCTCTACATAATAAGAGTACTCTTGTCCCCAGAAAATCAATAGCTGTATCTTCACTAGAGGTAATCACTAAGGCTAAAATTCTAAGTGCATTTTGGAAAAGCAAGCTTTTATTTATATATGTACGTATTTATACATATCATATATAAATAAAATTAAAAGAGATCTATAATGTCAATCTAAAACTACCAGAAAACACCAGAATATCATCTCCAAAATAATTCTAAAAATTCGTCTTCTCTATGTATGGACTTCAGTATTTTCTTATTAACCCTTCTGTCTTGAACACGAACTTTTAGTGTCATACTGGAAGTTACCCTGTACAGACCACAGAGTTACCAAATCAACAGTAAATCAACATTTCATATCAATATTTATTGGTGTGTTGTCAGCTTGGCATACACCAGAGATCTTTTATTGGGATCCCAAGGTGTTTGAAGAGTGAGTCTCACTGGATACAAAGTTCACTGTGCCTGTAAATACAGTCCCCTGAAGATCTCTGTGCCTTAGTTCCTCTCTTTATAAAAACACCTCAGGGACTGTACCAACCCATCTGAGAGAGATCAATCATGTGGTTAAATTCACTGATGCCTGACAAGTTCTTCTCTTAAGATCCTTTGATATAATCTGAAATAATATCTCAAAATAGTGGGAATTATTAGCTACTACAATATAGCAAGTTATTTAGTTTTTAATGCTTAGGACAGGAAATACTAAATCCTGTACCATTAAAAATTATTCTGTACATCTATAGCTTTAGTCCAAGATGCATATACATTCCCACTCTAAAAAAAAATCTATTGTTTCAGCACATCCAGAGGGTTATGTGGAAAAATGGCAGCTCAACCTGTTAAGAAACAGCTCACATCAGCACTTTCTGCAGTGTGACCCAGCTACTTCATCTTAGTGAGCTTCAGCCTGTTTCTCTGGCTGGCTGTAGTGAGCAAAGAGATACTGAGAGAGAAAAACAAAATAAAAGTTGGGGTGAGACATTAGCTTGAGAAAGCTGCAGAGGGAATGTCTTTAACTCCATTACTCCCAGGTTTGCAGGCACTCACCAGTGAACTGCAAAGGCTTGCTTGTTTTCCACACATACATGCAAAGAAAATTAAAATCACCTAAGATTTAGTGTCTTTTGAAAAATACATGGGGAGACTCAAGCTACACTGTACCTAATAAGAAAATTATTGCAAAATTTCACCATGGTTGATAGATTTGTAGATAGATGGCCTCTATACACTACCCTGTGGTCTCCTCCCAGTTGTTTGGGAACTCAGGCCCTTGGATCAGGAGAAAGCCCTCACTGGGTTTGTTGGTCTGTGGGTATGTTATAGATAGGAGTTTTCAGTGCCTTTAATTCTTCCATTTTTACCAGTATCACCATAATGACTTAGAAAAAATTGACAAATACTCACTAAATACACACAGCTTCTCATTCATACACAGGCAGAGAAGGGCAGGTGTGACAGGGGTCAAAGAGTTCTGCCTTAAAATGCTGACAGGAGTAAGGAGTGAGTGGCAGATGGGGAACCCAGGTGTGGGTAGAGACTACTGTGCAATCACCAGGGTCACTGAGGTGTGCAGAGACAAGTGTTGTACCTGCTGCCCTTCTTACACTTGTGAGTGAGGCTTTATCAGTAGAGTGTCCTTAACAATTCTCACTTATTTCTGGAATGTCATTGGAAATCAGGTCAGTAGTTTTATCTCCATCTCGTAGATGGTAAAAGCTACAGAAGGAAGTCACTTTTCAGTTCTACACAGCAGACTGAGAGGTAAAACACATCAGAACTTGTATACCTAAATTTCAGTACCTAAATTAGCTCCCTAGGTGCCTTGGAAATCAGCAGGCTCCCTGTGAGAGCAAATGCAGAATATTCCCCTTACTGCATCAGTGAAGTGCCTGTTGCTGGATTGTACAAACATCCACTGACTCCACAATCCCACTCAATAATGCTGCCTTTATTCTTCAGTCAGTTCCTTCCCTCTTCCAAAAGCCAGTGCCTGAAGGAAACATGGCATTTGCAATTCCAGAAAGCCCATGCCATATGTGAATGAGGCTGATCTACAGAAAACTCCAGCATTCCCCCATGAGGAAACTGTCTGACTGACAAATTCATGCTTGTGGAACACAAACCAGTTTGTGGTCAGCAATTTAATCAAATGTACAAGTTACATTTTCCATTGCAAATCTTAACATTGCTGCCTCCTCATTCTGATGCTCCAGTATACTGCAATTATACCATAAATCTTTCTGAAACACATTATCTGTCTGCTTTAAAAGTGTTTCAAAAGCACCAAGTCATGGAGAGCAATCTTGAGCTGTGAGCAGAGAAAGCAGCATAACAGGCAGTGTTTTTCCACCTCTCAGGTTTAGGAAGCAGTTATATTAAAGTAGCCTCAAAGAGCTTTCAAGCTTCATTTTTCAAAATCTAGCTTCTTTTTAAAATAATAACTCATACATGGATAACAACCTCCAGGCAGTAATCCTGAGCACATAGTCTGAGAAATTAAGCTAAATGCTGTTACCCTACAGGTTTTATTTATACTGGTAAAAGGTCAGAGAAAGGGCCTGGACACTGGATTGTAATAATCTCTGTTAGGCTGCCATAATGGTCCCTGACAGGCTCTCACCCTGTGTTAGTTTGCAGTCTTCCAACAATTCCCAGGCAGGATGCAGAAGGTGGCAGAGGACAGTGATCACTTCCAGTGGCACAAACCAAAGACTGAGACTCCAGTTCCTCAGCTGAGCCCAGGACTGTTTTCAGAATACATCTTTCAGAAAGCCAAGCAATCTTGACAGAAACAAGAGACAGACAAGTCTGCATTCCTCAGTGCATCATCAGGTAAACAGGATGCATCATCCACTTCAAATGCACAAGGTCGGGGTGTTTTTAGCACTGTTACCTGCTTTGTCTAATTGTTTATTCCTAATTGTATAACCCAGCACTAACTTCATGGTAATGACAACTTTGGAAGAAGCTTTTCATAGCTGAGAGAGAGAAGGTATTTTGCTTTAAAACCTCTAAACTGAAAATGTACTCATAGAAATTATAGCATGCCCATTATGCAAAAATATGCAGAATTATGTGAAAACAAGCAGTCAGCAGAGGGCAGGTAGACTGTGCTGATGTCTCTGGGTGATATGTATGTTTTGCTGTCTTAGCCATTCTCAGCAGTTTCTTTTGTCAAAAAAAATAAGTGATGCTGTCTGGAAAAAAAATTAGAGACAGTCTAGTGCTTGTTGCAGATTTGTCACTAAGAATTTATTTGACATACCTTTTCCTCAGACTAGGACACAGGGAGGGTTTATTCCCTACATAACACTCATCTGGAAATCACTGATGCTATATGGACATTGGAGATTTAAAGATATGAATGTTTACAAAAAGTGTGTCCGTAACAGTCCATGTATACCGTAGTGATTATATGTCTCAAAATATCTGTTTAAGTTATACCAGTCAACTAAAGACATTTATTGCTACTAGTCACATCAGCTTCTTTCTGTACCAACTCCTGTTACCAACAAACAAGGCTTTTTAAAGATTACCTCCTTGCAAGACAGAATCTCACTCTTAATAATTAGATAATCCTAAGATCTACCCAGTTGTCTCCTAAAAACAAACAGACAAACAACAGAAATAGCTGTCCAAGGGGTCCAATTTAATTTAACATTGTAGGGTACATTATTAGTCTCAAAGCTGTTCTTGCCTTCCCTACTGATGGAAGTGCTTGGGATCTCTCAGTGCCAGCAGCATGAAGTAATGTAGCTAGTCTAACATAGATCATGACATCAGATCTGTCCCTGCAAGCCAGAAAATCCATCATATTGAGGCTTTGTTCCCTTAAATAGTCATTTACTACATATCATTGAACTGCTTATTTAATGTTTATGCAAATTCTTCAAGACATTTTACTGGACCATGTATCAGAGACAATCTATGCACAGGCAACTCATCTAAGAGGATGAGAGAAGTCCTAAATACAAAAAGGAACACTTGCATCTTCTTTATTCATATTCCAGCTTCAGTGCATGGCTGCTTTTGAGAGCTCTATGAGTGATATTTGGATTAT
>VZTT01061076.1:17479-87788 GCA_013400855.1 Buphagus erythrorhynchus
ACTTAAATAGGGGCCCTCCCCCAGGGGAGGGTACAAAGCATGAACCAATCGGGGAAAGCGATGGGCGTTCCATGGGGAGGGGTCGGGGGTACACAGAGCCAATGGGGTACATTGAGGGTGGGGATACATACAGTTCAACAAATCGGTAACCAAACCAGGGACAACTGACACAGAAACCTCTGGAAGAAGAGGAGGGGCTGGGGAGGATTGACAACCGGAGGGGCTGGGTTTGGGGTGAGGGACAGGGAAGATTCTAGATCAAGGGGAGGGGTTTAGGGTAACAGACAGAGGCAAAGGCGGGAAAGGGAGAAACCATTTTACAGTAACAAAAGGGGTACAACTTGGGGCAAACCATTATAACAACAACTTATTTTAACCAAACAATATTAAAATAAAACATCCGCCGCAACACCCTTGCTTTTGGCAACTGAAGTTCACAGCTGACCACCCTATCAACCTATGCAGAGAGGCAGCTCCCAGCCCTGCTCTGCAGCCTCTGCAGGAAACGCAAGGGCTGACAGCAACGACACAGGACGTGCCACAGACAAATGTGATATGAGCCCAGTTTCAAAGGGATTGGAAAGGATGGCAAGGGACAGTGTGGGAATAGAGAAAAGAGACTGAAGCTATAAGCTATGTCTCTTTCATCGCACATGAACTTCTCTGAACTCCCAGACATAAATTAAATTTCAGCATAATGGATTCCCAGGAACCATAATCCAGTGTAGCAATTATCAGATATTAAGCCAACTGTGAGTATGCCAGCCAGGCCATCCAACCATCTGGATCTGACAGAAACATGTCTTGAAACAGTCTGACCTTGTGCTCATAGCTCTTGATTATACTTCATGTGTTAGTTCTAAAATTGCTTTCCATTGCTAGCTTTATTTCAAGATGTGATACCATAATTCTAAACATCTAACTATATTTAATAAATATAAAATAGCTAGCTAATGTATCATTTAAAATAAATACAAAATAACTTCTAAAAACTGCAGCATACCTATATAATTTCCACATATATTTTAAGTACTTCACTATGATTCAAAAATGTAGCAAATTTATCTTTCCAGAAATCACAAATCACAAATCACAATTACATAAAGATCACTCTGAATACAACCCTGCTATTGATAAGTCATGCTTAAAGTGTGCAAAGCTCACCTATCAAAGGTACATTTTCAGATGGGGGCATGATCTCTGCAACCATCAGCTGGAACACAGTCAGAGCAAGAAGAACTGTAACACCCAGAGACACTTTCTCACCAGAGTCTGCAGGGAGGTAGAATCCCAGTGGGGCCAGGAAAGAGATCAAAATGCAAGGAAGCAACAGATTAAATATGTAGAAAGAGGACTTCCTTTTCAAAATCAGCGTGAAGGTCACATCTGGATAAGGCTCAGAGCAGCAGCCATAAGTGATAACATTCTTAACTGCTGGCATACCATGAATCTCCCATTCCACATCTTCTATGAAGTCAGAGAGGTCACCACTATCAAGAGAATTGATGATGTCTACCTGATTACCATTATAGGTCCAGGACCCAAAGGTAAGGTTGCACTGCTGGCTGTCAAAAGGAAAATAAGACACATCCACTACACAAGAGCTCTTTGTGATAGCAGGTGCATCCCAAGTGATTTTTCCGTCATATCTCAGCACTACATTAGTATTTACTGGTTCTGAAAAGTCATCATCAGCCCTAAAAGACAGAAAAATGGCAATCAGGATTGACAGACAAAAACTTAAGGGTGTGGGCCAGAGAAGGTGGGCAATGGGGAAGACCCTCCTTTCACACCATTAAAAGCATGCTTCTGAAATCATATTTACACTGAATTTTAGTAGGAACTTACTATTAACGATTATTTACAGGTATGAATGCCCATGAGTACCAAACGTAGTGCTGCTAAATTATGCTGTATTTGTTGGCCATAGTTTCTTCAAACTTGACTTCAAACAGGACACAGTAGGATAAGAGTCCATTAAAAGATGAAAACAATCTACAGGTCATTATTGGCCTGGGAGAGCAGACAAGGAGTGCAGCCTTTTTATATCATCTTTTTTGTGGGCAATCTTCCAGAGTTCTCTAGGAGCCTCAGCAGAAAGCACCTCAGACAGCCAGGGTATTCAATTCCCAGTGCAGAGAAATTCAGAAAAGCTTTGTTGTGTAGCATAATTTTCAGATCTTGTCTATAGCTTTATTGCAAAATATTTAGATTTTCAACAACAAATGTTAAGACAACAAACATACCCCTTGCTAAGGTAAGGTAGAGATGAAAGTTCAGATTTCTGTAGGCCAGTTAACACCTTTAACCCCCTCCCTCTCTCAAATATGCAAGCTGGTTTTCTCCAGCCACACTCACTTGTTATATAGGACAATATCTGGTCTCCAAACCAAATTGCTTGGAATCCTGATAGAATCCAACCCATCATATTTATCTTTGTCCCATTTGAGGTATGCATCATACCAGCTTTGTCGAATCCATAAGTAAGCTGACAAAATTTGGTTCCTTTCATCCTGCATAAAAATGTAGAAATATTTCTAGCTGAAAGTGACAAAATCACATCTTAGACACAGAAAGCATTTGTGATATGGCTTTGATGTAGTACTCAAAACAGGCCAAAATACTAACAGACCACAAAATAATTCTCAGACAGGCATCTAGGCCCATACACTGTACAGGGAAATGACTGGTTTGGACTTTGCCCTGTGCAAACCTTCCTCTCTTAGCACCCTCCCTAGTTTTAACCAGTGTCTAATACTCCCACTTCTTCCTAATTTCCTTTTGTGAGCTACAGAATAGCAAATAACTAACAGATTCAGGCTAAGAAATTCTTTGAGAACTTGCAGAGGCATTGAAATTATAATTCAGAAGTCTCAAAAATAATCTTTCCTTCTCCTTCCAGACACATTTTCTTTTGCCTTAAAAGTGTATCTAAAAAACCATATTTATAAAAAATACTGAAGGCTAATTTTAGGGATTTTATGTAGAAATTAATTGCATCTTAGAAAAAGCATTTGCTGTATTTAAAACCAAGCAAAAGTTGCCTGGAGGATGTGATACCAACACCTAACTACAAAAGAAGTCTTAAAAATTCAGCAGCTCTGAGTTTCTAGACTTATAATAGAAGCCTTAAGTGTTGCAACCAGAGAAGAATGTACAAAAAACCTGGAGAGCAGGATACACTCCCATCCCCTCTCCCCTACTCCTGAGGAAGCATTTCTGAAGTTGTCACAACAAAATGAAGGCTGCTTTTCCTACTCTAAACAAAAGTCTTACATCCAAACAAAAGGCTTACATCTAGTATATTCCTGTATATTTCTAGAAAAACAGAACTATGCTTTTACTCACCATGTCTTTAATTTGGGACAATGTGATCTGAAGGGTGACATTCAGTACTTTATCTGTGTCTTCCACTGGTCTTAGAGCATTGGAGTAGTCTTCAAACAGCTCATTAAACAGCATGTGAGCATATTTTCCTTTGGCTGATTCTACAGCTAGATAACATGGATTTGTTCAGTACATTAGATTAAGCATTGAGCAGCATCAGAAAATACCCTCTTTCTACTGCTTCAAGCTGTATTTGCTATAACCATATTTATCATTCATATGTGGTAGAGTATTATTAGTTCAGATACAGAAGTACCTGATGAAGTTATTCAAATAATGACAGCATTCACCTGAAGCAAATGAATAGCTAACCTAAGCTTTTCATACCCACTAAAAACACTCTGAATACAGCGATTTCTACATTTTTTTAAAGTAAACAGAATTACTTTTATTTTACCAATGACCTTCACAGGCAGATATTACTGACTTCCAGTCAGCAAGGTCTGAAATCACACTTACAGGCTAATGGCTTTTGATATGTCCCCAAATGCAGCACTGGTAAGATTCCTGCTACTTCCAGAATTTAGTCTTTTTCTTTTTAAATTATCACCTGTAAAATGTCTGAGCTGCTTTTCTTCACAAGCTGGCAATTGCATAATGTGTGAATACATCTGTGCACCAACATCTTTTCCAAAGCATGTATTTGGAGATGCTTCTTGCTATCTAGACTTAGATACTAAAGATAATTGACTGAAACTTGAGGTTTTAAATGAGACTTTTGCTGTTCATACTGTTTTGTACATCACAGTTTCTCTAGGCAGCCTCTGTATCATCTTTACATAGATTCACAAATTTCTGCAAGGAAAGGGCAAGTACAACAGAACCACTCTCTTACAACCCACCCCTGAAGGTGGGGTAACTGAGGCTCTTCTTAATAGATCCCTTGGGATGGATAAGAGTAAAACAACACTGAATGACTGGTCATGTGTAAATACACATATTTGTGTATGGCGGGTTTATTTTAGAACAATTTGTTTGCAATGGTGTCACTAAAACCACAGGAAAAACAGAAACTCTCCAACTTCTTTTCAATGTTAGAGAATTAGGCCTTACTTTACACAGGGCAGGATATTATTCTGAGCAGGACATAAAATAGAAATTATTTCATCCACACATGCCTGGGTTGTGCAGTGAAAATCATTCCATCCTACAAGGTTCTTTACCTGATTTTTCACCTATTTTTACATAAAAACCCCAAAGATATTAACGTTCATTCATCTCAAATTACACCATTCTTAGTGTTTAATCTTCTACTGGTTGTTGATCTCTTTGCCTTTGGTCCTAATTTGGCCCTCATTCCTTGGTTCTCTTATCAATATTTTCCCAGACCAGGTGTCTCCGTGCGGTAATGCCCCTTAATGTTCCTTTATTTCCTGTGTATCTTCTGGCTACCCCCCATCTGTAGATGTTAAGCCCATCAGATCTCACCCAGTGAACAGGGTCTTTTGAAGAGAAACTTCAATTCCCCTCCCCCTGGGCAAAGGCGAACAAAACTGTGACTAAAGTTACAAAAAAAAAATTTAAAAGTTGCATCAATTCCAACAACGGGAGAGAGGTACGTAGTCGTATAGGTTATTATCTATAGAAATGGAACTATATAAAAGCATAAAGATTACACTTAAGAAAATACAGAAGGAAAAGAAAGAAAAAGAAAAAGAAAAGAGTAGATGATGGAGAGGGTCGATATCACCATACATGATAAAAAGTATTATCCCATCTCACAGGATCTGCTTCTTATCAATATTCTCCCTTATCTGGTTCAAAACCCAGCATGTTACTAAACAAAGGTTAATTTGTTGTGGTGATCTCTGGTGATGGGTGCTCATCCCCTTTGCACCTGGCGTGTATTTATGCAGGTTCAAAACCTGTCCTCCTCCCCCTGGGTTGTGGGGTGCAAATCCGGCCCCATCAGAGCACCCGCTGCTTTTGCAAATGGCCAATTGTTTAAGTCGTTATCACTTCAGCATTTCAGCCTCTCTCTCACACACCCGCAAGAATTGCGCAAATGCCAGGTGGCAGGCAACATGTAGGGAACGAGTGCTTTGGAGTACATCTCTCTCTGGTGATTCACACCGACTTCCTGCACTAATTAAGAGTTCAAAGCAAATCTTCCTGACTAAAAAGATATCCCAAAAAATCAAAACTTCCCAAAGAGCACTGCAATTCTGGTCGTACATGATCGTCTATGCATCAGTGCAACAAAGTAGAACTAAACAGATTAAACACTTCTGGGGCTCAGCCATGTAGGGTACATCAGATCACAAGATCCTATCTGAATAAAATAAACTTCAGTGCAACATTTAGCTAGCAAGCAATATTCTCACCTTTGAGTATCACTGCTGTGACCAGCAACCATAGAGAGACGTAAAAGGAGGAGAGGTTCCTTATCTTCATTTCTGGACCTTCAATAAAACTGTTCACCCGAGGGCACAGAGGTGTTTACCACCGTCCAAAACTATCCAAAATACTAAATCAAGTTGTACAGCAGCATCAAGGTGCTGACACACTGGTGCTCCTCTGGAAGCAGCTCGGTGCCCCCTGAGCAGCTGCCAGCCCCGCAGCGATCATGGATGGGCTCGGTCCCTGCCACCGCCTGGGGCTCTGCTCAGCTCTCCCCTCGGAAACCTGAGCGCTGCCTGCTCTCAGTGCTGAGCAGGGCACCAACAGATACGGTGTCAGTGCGAAAATTGTATTCCAGCGCAGTTTTACTGCAAATGTAAGATTTCGTTCTATTTATGGCAAATCTTTTTACAGTTCTTTGGCGAGCTTTGTTTTACTGCACTTATATTCTGCAACAGCGTGCTCGGAACCAGTTCTATGGAATTTGTGGACCTTCACAAAAAAGTGATCTGACTCAGTACTTTAATAGGAATAGTAACCCTGTACATCACACATCCAATATCACACAGAAAAAAAACCCCAATACCCTTGGCCACAGCCTACTTACTTTAATGCTGATGGAACAAGGTTTTCATTACCAAAGTGTTGCCACATGGAAGAGATGCAGTTGCACCAAAGTCAGAAATATTTGCAGTAGCCCAGTATCACTGTGCAAACAAGAACTTCAACAGGTGTAGACAATGTGGAGACCAGTACTCAGCACAGTAAATCAGGAGCAAAACCAGACTTTGTAGGTAAAATGCCATTTCACCTATGCAGTACAATTTTTCACAGGTGAACTTGACAAAAAAATTACAGTTACTGGATTACACTTATGTTTAGCCAAAAGAGTTTCAGGACAAAAATATGAACATGAAACAATACCTCACCTGGCTTTCCATCTCACCCTGATGTCCAGAACTTCAATAGCTCTGTCTATATTACTCATGTAATCAAGTTAACTCCCTAGTACCACAGACATTTTCTTTCAAGTTTCTCCAACAAGAGGAGATTAGTTCCTCCTCTCCACTGTCCAATCCATCTTTCCTGATATACTTCGGTCCATTTTGCCATCCTTTTAGAACAGATAACAGAAAACAGTCACTAAAACAGAAAGTGAAAATATAGAATGAGCAACCAGAAAAAAAAATCGGTCCAGAATAATCCTGAGCTACAGAAAACATAAAATATGGTTGCTTTACTCTTGCACAGACTTTTGGCTAGAAGCAAAGTTATCCCTCCATACACATAGTTTCTACACAGCAGAACTACAAGCAGTCACTGGCTAATATTTGTGCTTTTGTGGGATTTATAAATCAATTACTTTTATGGCCAGATTTATTAGGTAAGCAATAAATAATTATGGTCAAAGATCCTGTAATGAAATCCATCTCTGTCATTTCATTTGCTGAATTGTCAAAGGAGTAAAAAGGAGTGGAAAACTGTTTAGAAGTCAAAAAGGAGTAAAAAAAGGAAGGAGTAAAAAAGTGGAAAACTGTTTAGAAGTCAAAAAGGCCAGAACAGCCCCTAGGCAGTATGTAATAACCTGCATTCTCTGTGGGATGAAGGCATATGATGCTAGAGACAACAAAAATCGTGGACAGAAGATGAAAGATTTTTGGATATGGTCAGATAAGTGCATTCTCAGGGGATAATTTTAGCCTACAATAAATTGCCATTTTGTCAGCAAGGTGCTACTGCATAACATCTCTTCCTGAAATCACAAGAGTGATCAGGGGTACTGCTGTAAGAGGGTTGCTATTAATGCTACTGGAACCAGAACTAGCCTTGCTCTGCCACAGGCTTGAGGCAACCGTGTGACATGTTACATCAGCATACACACATGTCAAGCAGTGTGGACTGATGTACTTTAATTTGCATAAGCTCATGCATATTAAAAAACTCTGCACATTTACTGTAACAAAGTCTTCTTGAAGGGAAACAGCAGGTTCCCAAAAAACCCATTAAGCATGTTTACATGTTGTTTACCTAATTTACTCTTATACACACATACAATTCCGTAATATTAATTATAAACTTGCAAAGGGATAGATCATAAGCTGTGATTTATAACCTATAATATTTTCAGTCATCACATTGGACATACAGAGAGGTAAACTTGAACACACATATATTAAACGTATTTGTTATGTTTGAGATGTTGCATTGATTGCACAGTGCTTGCAAAAATAAACTAAAATACATCCAAAAACCCTTTCAATATTGAGGACACAAGAAATTTAACAATGTTTGTATGACAGACCATTTGGCTTCTTTATGTTTGTTCACAAGATATCTGATTTGTATTTTTAATCTAAATATCCCTAATGTATACATTTAGTATGAATGCCAAGCATGAACATTAATTTCTCGTTGATCTGAGAGATTCATCTACAAAGCCACACCTCCTCAGAACACAGTTTTAAGTTTTGGCATGATTTAAGGCAATACTAGCCCCACATCAAACATTCCATTTAACTTTTGAATGGAGCTTAAATTTACTAGTTAGAGTTGTCTTTCTTTGCAGTAAAAAGTTCTGCTACCAAGTCAGAAATTAGTGCAAGATACGAAGCCGCTTACAAAGATAATTTAAGAAGAGTCACTGGTGTTTGGAAGTTAGAATGAAGCCATTGAGCACTCCCAGAGTGGTTCCCAGCAGAATTCCTTCCCAGGGATGCTGCCGGAGCCCCTCTGCCAGCAGATGGCCCTGTCACCCAGCCTACTGATCCAGCCGGAGCGACCAGGAGGCTTACCACCCAAAAATCACAACGCGTTATAGCCTGCTTCCATCCGTTTGGCAGATTGTTTGCCTTACATTTGATGTAAGACACGGCGAGACAAGCTGTTCTTTTAAAGAGGAAGATAAGCAGAAGGAACAAAACCCTTTCGTGGCTGAATCCGGGGTCTTCCCAGACTTCGCTCTCGGCAGGACCGACCAGACCCGGGACCAGGCACGGGAGGGTCCCAAGGGAGCGAGTACCAGCCATTGGCATCGGCTCTGAGTCCATTCAAAACCACCCTGGGAGCACAGGCTGCTTCTGCTGATGCGGAGACTGATTAAGGCTCATGGCACAATATCCAGCCCTGCTCCCACATATTTTGTTCAAACATTTGACTCCATGGGAATGAGTATGGGCTATTAGCAACAGAGAGCTGTGTTCATGTGCATACTCAAGAGTGGACCATCCATTGGTGCACTGAGCTTGTACATCACTCACAGAACACATGTAACTTTAAATGCTTGTAGACACACATATTCTATTATGTAGACATCGTCAAAAATCTAAATTCAGTGTACAGCCATGTAAGGGAAGTTTGACTTTGCATGTGCTCTAAGAATATACTGAAGTGGAGATGACATAGGAGAGATCTCTTTCATATTAAAATTTCCAAAGTTAGATGTTTATCTTAGCCAAACTATAAGCACTGTAGGTAAGAAGTGTAAAAACGTTTAGAATTTTGTTCTTCCAATCCTTCTTCTCCTGCATAAAAAAATAATTTTCTCTTGAGCCTAAGGTTTTTATGTGTACATTTTCAGACTTTTTTTAAATGGATTCTTACCCTTTTTTGCATAAAAACCATTAAGAGTTTTCAAGCCTTCAACTGGAAAAGCTGCAGATACTGTACTATCACAGGCCTCAAGGCTGTCTGTACCATTTATAATCCCTCCCTTCATCAGAGAACAATAAAGAAGAACAGATTGGTTTCTAAGCACAGTTTGTAAGAAGTGTCTCACAGTCTGCTTCTACTTGCCTTCCTGCCAATTTTTCCCCGCAGAAGCTGTTGCATTCACTTTCTTCACAGCATTTGCTACTGAATATTATCTTGTGATAGGGTCAAGCAGCACACTAACTGTTCAGAGTCAGACTTCTCTCCTTAGACTAACTGGTCTTAGCAGCACGGGTAACAACAGCTCTTGCTGCCAGCAGAACAGCCTCACCGAGCCTGCTCTAGAGAACACAGCACTTCATTTAGATGCAACATATTTCTCTCCACCTCATTTTTTTCTCACCCACCTACTGCCTCCTCCTTCCTTCTCTCTAAAAATCCCCTACCACCCGAAACCAACACACTCATTCATATTTTCTTCCACCCTGCTGTACACACAGAAGATAGGAAATACATTAGGAAGCGTTCACAATTCTAGGTCATGAGTTAATGTAGAATATTAGCCACATTTTCCAGAGATGGGAAATCCTCATTTGCATGTTACAGTTGTGGGGTTTTCTGAATATAAATTATTTGGGTGCACTTACACAGGCAGCTCTGCCAACCACCTCCCAGCCCTGAAGAGAAACTTTTTGAACCTAGATGTCTGGTATTACTTAATATGGTCTAATATGCAGCAGGTTACTCTTTTTGCACCTCAATGCTTACAAGCTCATTTTGTCCATCAGTATCTGGCAGCGTTAAGGACAAAGCTAATTTAAAATTTTAGGTATCAGAAAGTTATTTTAAACACAGCTTCTTCCTATTGAGATAATTTCCAGCTTTGTAGCATGCCTTTGAATGGCCAATTGCACAATCTGTGCTCTACACAAAGGCAACCTCTGGGCCTAGACATAAATCACAAGTTTGCTCTGATAGGCAGCCTGATGCTCCAAAACAAACTGAATTAGAGAAAAATTCCTATGCTGTTACAAGTGTGCTGACAGACTCGAACATCTTCTTGATGATCACTCTTGAGCCATGGAAGGCAGCACACTACCTCAGCCTTTGGACCAGACAGAAGTCCCCCAGCTACCATTGCAGGCTGAAGACAGCTCTAGGTGCCCCAGCTTGTATGTGTACCACAAAAAAACCCAGACATTAAACCAATGGCTGAAGAGGTGAGACTGAAAGGTGACAGTTTAGACAGTAACTCAAAACTAAAGTTTCACTCTCTCCAAAATTCAGAGGTGGATGGGAACATCCCTTTAAAACACTGCCAAAACTCATCACGACCACAGGAGTACCTGCATGGAGGGTTTAGCATTTCCTGAAAATGTATGCTTCCCTGGTTAGCTCACATCCACCTTGCAACACAAAATATGGCACAACTACACAGGGGAGGACATAACTCTAAATTACCACAATGCATTTAGGCCCAAACAAACCTCCCTGTGGGATAAAGTAAGCAGCAACTACTCATCTCTGAGGGAAAATAACTTTTGATAAATCATGGATTTAGCTACCGAAACATCTTATGGTACATGGATACTGACACACTTTAAAATGTCCTAGCATGAACACACCTATATTATGCTATGGTTTAAGTAAAAATATTTCCTCTTGAGCAAAACATTGTAGCAAACCTGCTGATTTATTCAAACTCTGCAGCTACACTCATTCTGGCACAAGAGAGTCATTTATATCTTGGGAACAAAGCACCACCATTTCAGCTGAAGACAGCGTCCTTTTTCTTAGGTATCTGTAAGCACAGTGGCTCAGTTAAGAGAGGCTGTATTCATATTTTCGGTTTTCACCTGCAAAATTCCAAGCAATTGTCCAAAGACATGATATATTGTTCTCTTCTTGTCAACACATAATAAATGTATTGAAATTAAGTACTTCCAAGGGGAAAATATAAGCTAAAGTTTTAATACAGGGAGTCAGCAACAAAGAACATCTTTTCTTTGGCTGAGTGGGCTTAAAAAGCTTATTTTGCCAATAAAGACATAGGATTTGCCATCAAAAAGTGTTAGCCTACAACACTGACCTGAATCTTACAGGCTTAAGTAGCTGCTATTTTTCAAGTACTGTGGAAGGTGCACAGAATATTCTTAGCTGGAAGGGACCCACAAGGTGATATGAGGTGAAAAAGCTGTCAAGGCAAAAAAAAAAAAGTGCTTTAACATCAAATTACTACTATAACCACATATCATAGCTGATTGGTTTGTGTGCTTTGGAAAACATTTGCTTCTTGCTTGCCAACAATTGGCAGGGGTCTGTGAAGCATTTCTGCCAATTGCTCAGCTGCCTTTAGCTTAAGTAAGTGCATTTTATTCTGAAACAGAAACAAAATGCTCAACAAAATGCAAGAGGGATTAGTGCAGTTTATAGCTATAGCAGAGCTATGAGAAGTCAGACTATCCTACAGTTATTGTAGCATTTGGGAAAGGTATATAAAAGGACAAGAACCAGTTCCTCAAACTAGTAGCAAAGAGTTAGTATAAGAACATTCCTAGAACATGGAACAATTTAAACAACAAATTCCATATTGGCTATACTCCTGGGCTCTAACAAAAGGAGAATATTACATTGCCATATGAGACACCTGCTTCTTATCCAATGTTTTTAATGCCTGAGGTATGGTCAACACTGGACTCTGATGGATAATTAATTTGTTCTTGGTGGGAAGATAAACATAAGGAAAAAAGCATGGGACTTGTGGCACACATTGTTCTATATTTCTTTCTCTTCTGCCAGTATTTCAAGGCAATAGAGGTAGCTGGTATGGTTAAGCAGCACATTGCAGTGAATACACAGCCAACCTCAGAGAGGAAGACAGCAACACGTTATGACATCTCACTGGAAGAGATGGTTCAGTGAGCAATTGGTGCATTTGGCACTATGCTAATGCTCCTAGCCAGCTTGCATTGCAACCTGTGAAACAGTCTTCTTCACCTACCTTGACTGAAAACATTGCTTTTCCTTTAGATATCTTAAAAAATACAGTTTCAAATTCTATAGAGTTTCCAAGTCTGCAACATTAGTAATTACAAACCTCCTGAGGAGGAATGACTAAGAATATGGAATGAAGAAGGAGCAGGGTAAGCAGAGCACTGGAATGTTGTGTACAGCTGCTGCAGAACATCAGTGTCCTCCTTGCTATGGGGAGGAATGACCAAGTCTCTTCAATGTACAGGGAACATCACAACTGATGGATACACATATCTGAAAGCAAGTAGACGGAAAACTTCTAGGTAGACATGTAAAAGGCACTTTGGGAATGTTTCAAGTAGCAAATCAATGGAACCCCTGAGTCTACGAGGGTTCTCTTTTCCTAGCTACATTTCATCGGGGTTTTTGTTGCAGACAAGAAACAAGTATGGGAGACAGAATTGCTTGCCTTAGCAGTTTGTCTCAAAAAGTCTTCTCAGCACTTTTTACAGCACAAATAATTTTCCATATAACCACTGTAAAGAAAACCTTAAGAGGTTTAAAGGCATTTGACTATTTTTTATCCATTTTAGGGACTTGTATCTTGGTTATCAAAGGACTTTGAATGCTGTTTAGTCAGACTGGCAGAGGATGCTTTCATTCTACAAGCACGAAATACTCATGGATCCTAGTGTGAAACCTGACAGATATCTGATTTTTTTATCTACTTCATTTTCAGTAGATATGAAAATAAGTAAATCCTTTCAAATTTCACCCATTTCAGGATTATGAATTCTAAGGTACAATTTAAAAAAATTTAAATTGTAGCTGTATAAGGACATAAGATTTACACTTGTTAGATTAGTACTGAAGTAATGAGCAGGCAACATTACTTCTGCCATTCTAAGGAATATGTATTTGATGTAAGCATCACAATTAGAATGGAATCAAATGCATACCAACCAGTTGTAGAAGAAAAATTTTTTATTTGTTTTTAATTAAAAAAAAACCCTAAGCACAGATATGTAAACCAGGAAAGGAACCTCAAAGAAGGTGTAGCCTCCTTATGACCATCTGAAGAACCTGAACACACATAAGTCTGATGAGATGCATCCCAGAGTCTTGAGAGAATTGGCTGATATAGTTGCTAAGCCACATTTTATGACATTTAAAAGTCATGGCACACAGGTGAAGTCCCAGATGACCGGAAAAAGGGAAACATAGAAAGGAAGGCCCTGGAAACTACCAACCTGTCAGCTCTGTGCCTGGGAAGATCGTGGAACAGATCCTCTTAGAAGCTGTACTAGGGCACATGGAGAACAGGGAGGTGATTTGTGGGAGCCAGCACAGCTTCACCAAGGGCAAATCCTGCCTGACTGAGCCAGTGGCCTTCAACAATGGAGTGACTGTACAAGGAAAGGGCTACAGATGTAATTTATTTGGATTTCTGTAAAGATGTTGATACAGCCCCCCACAACATCCTTCTCTCTAAATTAGAGAGAGATGGATTTGATGGGTGGGCTGCTAGATGGATAAGAAATTGGCAGAAAGGTCACATCCAGAATATAGTGGTCAATGGACATCAGTGGTGCCCTTCAGGGGTGCCCCTCAGGGACCTACATTGGGGTCATTGTTATTTAATATCTTCATTAATGACATAGATTAAGTGCACCCTCAGCAAATTTGCAGATGACAGCAACCTGAGTGGTGCTGTTGACACTCCCAAGGGACCTGATGCCATCCAGAGGGGACTGGACATGCTTGAGAAGTAGGCCCTTGTGGTTTAATAAGACCAAGTGTGATGTGCTGCACCTCAGTCAGGACAAACTCTGGTATCAACACAGGCTGGTTGAAAAGATCCAGAGCAGGTCTGCAAAGGAGGACTTGGTCATGCAGGTGGATCAGAGGCTGGGCATGACCCAGCCCAGAAAGCCAAACGTGTCCTGGGCTGCATCCAGAGCACTGTGGGCAGCAGGGGAAGGAGGGGATTCTGTCCCTCTGCTGTGCTCTGGTGAGACCCCACTGCAGTGCTGCATCAACTCTGGGGTCCAGCACAGGAAGGACATGGAGCTGTGGGAGTGAGTCCAGAGGAGGGACACCAAGCTGGTCAGAGGGATGGAACACCTCTCCTATGAAGAAAGCCTAAAGAAACGTATTGTTCAGCCTGGAAAAGAGAAGGCTTAGGGGTGACCTAATCCTGTCCTTCCAGTACCTGGATGGATCCTAAAAGAAAGTTTGAGAGGGATTTTTTACAGAACATGTAGTGGGCAGGACAATGGGAGATGGATCCAACTAAAAGACAGTAAGTTTAGATTAGATATTAGGGGGAAAAAATTATTTTGAGAGTGGTAAGGTACTCCCAGAGTTTCTCCAGAGAAGTTGTGGATGCCTCATTCCTGGAGGTATTCAAGGCCAGGCTGGATGGAGCTCTGAGTAACCTGGTCAATTTACTGAAGGTGTCCCTGCCCATGGCAGAGAGGTTGGAACTGAATGGGCTTTAAGGTCTCAACACAAGCCATTCTGTGATTCTATTATTCTATTACTTCCCCTTTAGTCTTGAATAGTCTAACTGCTTAAATTAACAGTTATAAAGTCTAAAATTTTAAGAGTTTGAGCTTCCACGTGAATGATTAACCAGTATCTGCACATAATACAGTTAATTCCCACAGCAGAAAGTCATCAGTAATACAAGAGTTTTTCAGCTTTTTCTAGTCAGTACATTTAGCCTTTTACCCTTAACATGATAAAAATGCATGAAACCATTAATTAACACGGTAGGAAAAAATGTGAGTTGAAATAGTTACCCATTTTACACCTTGAAGTAAATACCCTTCTTATTACTTACTCTTTTTCTGTTCTTTAGAACAGCTAAATGAAAATAACCAGTGTATTGGGTGTGCATGGCCAGGTTTTGGTAGCAGAGGGCTACAGGGGTGGCTTCTGTGAGAAGCTGCCAGAAGCTTCCCCCATGTCCAGCAGAGCCAGTGCCAAATGGCTCCAGGACAGCCATGCTGCTGGCCCAGCCTGGGCCAATTAGAAATGATGGTAATGACTCTGTGATAACATATCTAAGAAGGAAGATAGAAAGTTATTGTGCAGATGTAATTGCAGCCAGAAAAGAGTGAGGCAAGAATATGTGAAAGGAACAACTCTGCAGACACCCAGGTCAGTGGAGGAGGGACAGGAGGTGCTACTTCTCATGCTTACTTCCACTTAGGAGGGGTACAAGATCAAAACTCTGGCTATAGCTGTAGAATGTAGCCAGAAATAAGATCAAAGATAATTCTCTTTTCTGCTTCATGTATCAGACATAGAAATTACAGATAAGACAGACATCCATTTTCCCAGTATTCCTGAGCAATCATCATGGCATTTGTTTACCAAATAACAGGTTCCCCAGAAGACAGACTTATCTAAAATCTTTCAAAACAGCACCTATATTAAAGGTGCAAGCATTAATACAGCCATTTCTGTCTGCTAGGACAACTATTCACTCTCCTAAAATACTTGCAAAAAACTTTCCTGTGTCCCCATTCGGTAAGCACAATTTATTGCTGAAATCAATTAAATGGAAGAGTCCTAGTCGGTAGTTAAATGGTCAGGCACATTCACTGTTAAAATATTTGGGGACTGGGAAAAAAATATGAACGGGGTAGCCCCTTTTACCTCTTTCTACAGAGGCCATCCCCGCAGTCCCCCCTCCCACGACTACTAAAGCCGTGCAACATAGAGCCATTACACAGACCTTTCACAGCAAGGCAACAGACAGCACTAGAAACTGGCCTGCCTAAACATAGCACAAACCAGTGAGCAGGCACACCACATACACAAGGGACAGCAAAAAACCAAAGCTCCCACTGAGCACAAAGCACCTCCTTATACAGGTATGTTCTAAGTATCTGCTGGGCTGCTGAGCACCTCAGAATAATTCCTGGGGAGATGCTACATTTGCATTACCTTAACTCTCTTTACACTTCAGATTTCATGCACAGAAATAGAAATTACTGTGCAAACAAGCAATTCAGGTGAACAAAAGAAAGAAATGAGAAAGACAGTTTTAGCTGAGCTTTTAGCTGATATCTCTGATATGAGCATAACCACAGAAGTGTTGCTGCACTGTAGTTAACTCCCACAGTGAACCCAACACCATGCACAGTAGAGAGTAGCAGGTAGGTGCTACCCTGCATGGACACAGTGTACTTCAACTAAAAACAAAGTCTCAGAAATCACAGCGGATTATCCACATGGACATCAAGTCAGCGTTAAATTTCAGCCAGCTACCATCTTTCTGTTCCCCACAATTTTGTTAGAATAGGGTATAGCACAGAGCAAGATACAAAACCAGCCTGTTGAGCTATAATCATAGTCCAGGATTGAAGCAGTGATAGTAATAGGGGTGATCTAAAAGGCTTGTTCACCACAGCTCTTAGACAGAGTACTGTCTTACTCTCCAACTCCTGTCCCAGTCCAGCCATAAGATGAAAAATATTTTCCACCAGAGGCTATCAAAGTGCTACAAATGCTATTAACACCAAGATTAGAAATACTCAACACATTGTACTTCATGGTTATGGCTGAAAACTCAATTTTTAAAAGTAACTTAAAATTCAGGAAAAAAGCAGGTCAAATTAAGGCCAGCAAGTACCATACCCTAAGGAAATCATTAACTGTTAAGTGAACCATGTGCTATTTTTGTTATTTAAAATACTGATTAAGCCAATTATGCTTACAGGGAATTGAGTCTAGAGGATTAAATTAAATCTTTTCAGAGGCAGTTTGATGAAAAGTTGCTATCATCCATTTAAACAGTAAAAGGTATAATTTTGAACATCTTATGATGATCAACATTTTAAGAAGATAATCCTTTGGTGTCTGTTATTTGGTGAATAATGTAGCTTATACTTTCCTTTTGACCTTAGTGAAATGTTAGTGTTAAAACGTGTACAGCTATACCAAAAGATGATACCATTTAACTACTTCCTCCTTACAACTATTACCTTAAAAGCTGTTTTTCTTTGAGAGCAAAGAATGACAAACTGACTTTTCTCGGTTTGTCATTCTTTGTTCTCAAAGCTAATATTATGATTTCTGAGTAAAGAGCAATAACAGTAATAGGAGGCAGGAAGTGTTTTTAAAAAGGCAATATTTATTACCTCAAGATAATAAAGATACTATACAAGATAAAAATGAAATCTAAAATCTATGCACAAAGGTTTGACTTCCCCCCACCTTCAAATACAGACAGAACAAACAAGTTCTGGGTGAACAGAGAATCACACCACTGTGATGTAGAAAACTAATTTCAGGTTAAATTAATTAATTACTAAATTCTTGTCAAAGGCTAGAAACTATACAGCTAAAATTGACTCTACATAAAGAAGATGATTCGTTAGCTTCTATTTTCCTGTTGGTCTCCACGGTTAGAATCTTCCTGGGATCTTACAGGGCCATCTTGCCAGGCGAGTGACATCTTCCTCAGGGTAGCCGCAGCGCGCAGCGGTGACAGCAGTGCCCAGCCAGAAGGAATGCACGCCGTACTGCTCCGGACACAGCCCCAGCAGGCGCAGGGCACAGCGGAGAACGGCCAGGAACTCCCTCTTCGTCACTGCCCTGAAGTCCGAGTGCACGAAGAGCGGTCCTTCCAGCCGTGGACGAGCTGCCAAATAGCTCCGGAGGGCCAGAACAGGGCACACCCATGGCTCTCCAGACAGCGCTAGGCTGATGACATGTCTCTCCTGATCCACAGGAGAGTAAGGCAGAACAAGCAGCACTTTCCTCTCCATCAGCTGGAGATCACTCCGGTACAGCAGCTCAGGCTGCAGTACATTGCGGTGCTTTGCCACCATCTCCCCTATTCGAAGTGCCCCAAAAAAAGCTACAGTAAATAATGCACGGAACAGTAAGCATTCATAATGAGTTATGCACACAGACTCCAGAGCTCCTAAGAGAGATCGCAACATCTCAATTGTTACAGGCAAGTATTTATCCCTCAGGATACCCGCTCGACGTTTCAGCCCTTTCACCATAAAACAGGTTACAGGATCTTCCAGAGGATCGGAGTTACCAGTCAGTTTTGATAAATAAGAAAGTGCTGCGATGTATAAGAGTGACTTCGGAGAGGAATTATTAGATTCCACAGCCAAAAACCCTCTAATTTGCTCCACTGGAATTGGCCAGGCTGCAGGCATTCCCATGCTTTCTCTAAAGGAAAGGAATTTCTTCAGTCCTTCGAGGTAGGCTTGCCAAAGCCTACTATCCCCTGAGCGCTCCAGCAACGACAAAGTCTTCAGAGGCCAAGGTCCCAAGGAATGCTTCTGATGGTAACTGACCTCGCTTCCTGCAAGAGAAGGTCCACATTAGCACATGGTGACAAGAGGCATAAGCACACTACTTAAGCGGCAACAAAGACAGTACTCCTGAGTGCATTACACGTCCAGATAATGCTGTGAGCTTATCTGATAGCTCACACACAGCTGCACCAGAGATATTTTTCAAATGAGAAACAAGCAACATATCAGGCCCATTTCAGGCACTGGACGTGGTAGCACTCCAGTTTACAAGGTTGCGGAGTAGTAACGGAGAAGACAAATTTTTAAACCAAGGGACGACTTATGGAAGTTACAACAACAAAGGTCACACAGCACACTCCCTCCAGCAGGTAACATTATTTCCCAGCCCAGGAAGGAGAATCTCTCGACACATCCTACCAAACCCTCCAGCCCCTCGCAAGAACCCGAGCAAAACCAAGCAGCTGTCCGGTCGGAGGCACGGCCACCAGCGATGCGGTGCCGATGCGGTGCCCCTGCCCCGGCCCCCGCACCTGCTCCTGCTCCTGCCCCTGCCTCTACCCCTGCCCCGGCCCCTGCTCCTGCCCCTGCACCCGCTCCTGCCCCTGCCTCTACCCCTGCCCCGGCCCCTGCTCCTGCCCCTGCACCCGCTCCTGCCCCTGCCTCTACCCCTGCCCCGGCCCCTGCTCCTGCCCCTGCACCCGCTCCTGCCCCTGCCTCTACCCCTGCCCCGGCCCCTGCTCCTGCCCCTGCCCCCGCTCCTGCCCCGGCCCCTGCCCGCACTTACCTCTCCGCGGCGCTTCTCGGCTGCGAGACTGAGGGGAGCTGACTGCCCGCCCTGCAAGGCTCAGCTCCAGCCACTCCATGCCCGGCTCCCGGGCCAGCAGTGCCAGCATCTCCCAGAAGAGATCGGCGGCAGGCGCGGCCGGAGCGCAGGCAGCGCAGGCCATGGCAGGAGGACGAGCAGCCGCTGGAATGGAGAATGCCAGGGATGAGCCCTGAGGGCCCTTTTATCGCCGGGACCACCCGCAGGGCCCCCCTCGGAATAGCCCCAGAGGTCAGGAGCACTGCCCGGGGGGATGCGGGAGGAGGATGGGAAACCGGGCCTGAGAACTGGAAGGTGTGAAACGTCCATTACGCCCAAACGTCCATTTGCTCATTACGTATTCTTCCAGAGCCTGGAACGTGACTCTGGCAGAAGGCGTAACAAAGATAAGTGATAAGGCTAAACAATGATAGTGATAAGGTTAAAAAGGACAGAAAAATACACTTGCGTTACCTCCCAGTTTTTCTCCTGGGCTCTGCAAGACGTGGTTTCCAGGTTTGGTAGAGAATAGTTCACGGCATCTGGCTCCGTTCTGACTTACTCAACAGCTCTCCTTCGCTGTTAAGTACAGGCTATGCACTGAGATGCTTTTATACAGTTTAACCAGTCAGCTACCCCAGAAAAATCCACAGTACCTATCCCAGAAAAATACTGAAACATAAACTTTAAGGAATTTAGAGATTTTAGAGGAGCTAAGATTTTAGTTAGAGATAAGCCTTACTAGAGTTAACTAAAATAAATGAGTGGGCCTTGATGAAATTAAGAGTTAGTAGTTAACTAATAATTGATTGCTTGTCAACAGAATGTTTAGTCAGCTGGGTTTATAATGAAGAATACAGAAACTGACAAATAGCTTTAGGAACATAATACAATTGTGGGCCTCCTCTGCTCCGAAACCAATTGAAAATAGGGAATGGGAGTTCTACCAAGAGTTCATTTGTCATATTTGCATTGAAAAGGCAGAAAGGCCAGAATGAGGAAGACTTCATTTACTTCCTCATTTTGGGACCCCTCCCCATGAAAGGGACCACCGACCCATTTCAAGGAACAAACTACGGATGCTTAATAGCTTTTGAAATTATTAGCATATGAAGCGAGGAATGGGATGTACCAAAATTATGAATATGTATCTGTAATTTGGGTATTCAATACTTGTATGGATAAAAGGACTCTGTGATCACCTGAAAGGTGCAGTGTGTATTTGGGAGCTATCCCGCATGCTGCCCGACGTCGCAATAAACATACACTTTCTAACTCTGAACTGTTAGAGAGTTTTTGTCCGTCACAGTTGGATATCGGTACTAGACCAATATCCATATTTCTTTAATAAATCAATACTAAGAAAAAAACAAAGCTACCAGGCTCCTCAGCCGACAACTCGAGCTTTTGGTGTCCCTTTGAAGAAAGCTGTACAGGGACCCCGGCGGCCTCCTTCCCTGGGAGATTCCGCTCCCTTAAGATTCGACCACTACTCCTGGCCGTCATAGAGACCTGTACCGCGTTTGCACCTCCCCTGCTGCCGACTCTCTCCTCTTTAGTAACAAAATGGCACAGGTTTGTGGCAGGGGAGAGGAACAGGACCAGGGACAAACAGGTTAAGGCACACTCCCCGCTCCTTCCTTAGCCCTCAGCGGCAGTACAATGGAGGTGATAATGGGCCGCTTAGGTACTGCGAGTCTCACCTTCCCGGTAACGCCCCCGCAGACCCGTGGGCAGAGAGCGGAGGAGGCAGGACGGGGGATCCCCGCATGGACCCTCAGGCACAGGCTCGGATAGGGTCGCAGATGGGCACGTAAAGGGGGCGTTCCAATTTGGATAGGAGGGCCAGGGTATAAAAGGGCAGCACGGTGGCACCATCGAGGAGTTGCTGTTTCGTGCTTCTCGTTGCGTGGCTGCTGATGATGCAGAGAAGAAAGGCTGAGATGCCTGCTGCCCCTTCACCCTTCTGGGCCTTGCTGGCGCTGCTGCGGCGGGAGCCCGGCATGGGGTGGCTGCCATGCGGTCCGGATGGCTGCGCAGGATCATCTGGTACAAGGGGACTGGGGGTTGGCAGTGGGGAAGGAGCTGGTGATTGTGCCCTTGGCGGGCAGGGAGGGGTGGCTGAGTGGCAGGTAAGGTGGGTAGAGTCTTGCCAGGTGCTCCCATGTGGTCTGACCATGCTGTTGGAAGACTTTTGAGACCTCTGTGCACTCCTGAGTATATCCTCACTCTCCAGTGGTGCCTTTGTCACTCCCAGCCAATCGTGCCCACTTATGGAGGTCTGAGGTCACAGAAACCTTGCAATAGGGTGTCAGATGTGTCACCAGGCTTGACATGTTGCTTTAAAGAGACAAATAGGTGGAAGTTTATGGGTTTTGAGAATGTAATCCTTCTCCTGTGTTCTGGCTGGTGGAAACTCTGCAAGTGAGACCCATAAGAATGCATGGGACAGGCTTTTATTCAGAAAAGTTTAAGTAAAAGCTGGAGCATGTTGGAAGGGAGGGAACTTCTATCTGCTTTCTCTTGCCATTATTAACATGGTTTTCCTTCAACAGACAAGCACAGCCAGGTTCCTGAGAAGTGCTCCTTGGGCCCTTGTCCCCTGAAGGCTCTGCTGTTACTGGAGGACTCGAGAGAGAGACACTTATGGCAAGTCTACCATGAAGGCCTGAAAAACTTCCTTTCCTTTAGAGAAGGGATGGCTCTGTCTGCAGTCTGGCCAATTCCAGTTGAACAAATTAGAGAGTTTCTGGTCGCCATGGAGTCCCAGGATCTGCCTCCCACAAAAATAATAACGTATATGGAAGGACTGTCCTTCATCTCTAGAATGGTAGATCATCCTGATCCTCTTCCAGATCCTCTTATCTGTTTCATGATGTCAAGGCTGAAACACAGGACTCGCCGTTCAAATGATGAATACTCTCCTGTAACAATTGAAGCGTTAAGATCTCTCCTGGGAACTCTGGAGTCCGTGTGTAGGTCTCCTTATGAGTGTATGTTGTTCCGTGCCATTTTTACTGTAGCTTTTTTTGGTGTACTCCGCATAGAAGAGATGGTGGCAAATCACCAAAATATAGCACAGCCAGAGCTCCTGTACCTGAGTGACCTCCAGCTGACAGAAGAGAGTGCATACCTTTTTCTGCATCCAGCTCATATGGGCCAACAGAGGTATTTTATCCAACTGAGATTATGTAAAGAGATGTGGGTATGTCCTGTTGAAGCTCTCCGTATCTACGTTGCAGTACGGCCACGAGGAGAGGGCCCTCTCTTTGTGCACTCAAATAGCATGGCTGTGACAAAGAGGGATTTCCTCGCTGTTTTCTGCAATGGTCTTAGATTTACTGGACTTCCTCCAAACCAGTATGGGGTGCATTCCTTCTGGGTGGGGAATCCTAACAGGAGTATCTCATGGGTATTCCCACAAAGTGTTTAATAGAATGGCAGGGTGGTGGTGAAAAATACATACTTCTATCTATCTGTTGCACTTTTATAGTAGAGGGTTCATCTTCTGCAATGCACAAATTTTATACATACTAAATTTCTGTACAGTTAGAGACAACGGGAGGATCAAGTAGAAGGTGACTTCACACCTGTGGTGGTTTTGAGAATTAAGTGTCATAGTTTTAAATCTGGGGCTTGCGGGGCAGTGCATGTGGTATTCAGCATGTTTGTTCTAATTGCATTTTGACCTTGTGTAATCTTACATTAAATGGTGTTTTCTTTCAAGAACTTCTCTAGATTGGTTTTTTGTGGTTTTTTTTACACCCTGGTCAAAGGCCATTTGTTACAGTGGTGACACTGTAACTTGATACAAGTTACTTGCATTTTTTTTACTGTCTAGTGTGATGAGAGGTAAAGCTAACTGACAGCTGGTAATAATGTGACACCAGTTGCGAAGTTACTCTGCAGTTCCATCACAGCTGCATCCAACCTTACCTGTCACTGCTGCAGTCTCAGTCTCCTTACCCACAGAAGCCTTCCCCTTGACAATTTTTAGCATCCTTCACTGACCTCTCTTGAAAAGATGTATCCAACCTGGATGCTGATCAAAAGTAGCCTTTAATTAAAGCCTGAACACATCAAAGTTGGCCCTGCTCAGTTCAAAAGTGGCAGAGGACATAAAGAGATAGCTAACATAAATAACACTCACTGTGTAATTGATGCACTTGTTAGACCTTTAACACAGATTAAATGACTAGTGTCTGAGAAGCATGATCATAACAAAGTTGAGTGTCACCTTTCATACATAAGGATGTTTGAAGAAATGGCATCCTGTGTAGTGCTTTACATCAGTGTGTTCAGGACACAACTGAACAAGGTGACAACTAGGTATTCAGAAAACAGCCAGCATCATACTGCACTCCTCAGTCCTCCAGCTAGTTTCCAAGAGGATCTTTAGTTAGAGGAAGCTCACTGCAGAAACAGCTGTGATAGTAGACAACAATCTGTTAATTCCCTGGCAAACAAAGTAGCTCCCTTTCCACAGCTTTACTATGAGCTGTAGTCCCAGTCATCTTGCTCATATTCATGGATGTGAATCTGGGTCCACTGGCACGGTCATCAGGGAGCCTTGGTTAGGTTCCAGTATGCACTGATGCATTACCTGGGGGCTGGAAGCCTTTTGGACACCTTCAGTCAACTGGTCCATAGAAGTTACTATGGCAATTTGATCGTCTGCCTTCAGGGGAACTCAACCCCACAGCCCAATAGGTGGCTCTTTGGGTAAGGGACCAGGGAGCTCTTACTTCCTGTTGTTAAGAGAACCCCGGGTACCCAGTTGCCCTCAACTTCTGTTTCTGCTAGCATAAATCACTCTCCTCATGTAAGGGAGATCTTAACACATACTTAGCTTCAGACTCTGAGTACAGCCATCTTCTTCTTGTAATTTAGCCAATTCAGTGAGAGTAAAAGGTATTTCTTTGGTAATTATGAGAGGGAAAGCATCGTTAGTTCCTTCATATTGATATTCTGTTTTAATTAATAGCCATAATTTTTCATATTCAGTGTCTTGGCTTGCAAAGCAGGATTCAACCAAAAGTATGTATTCTATCACCATCTGTTGAAACCAGGTGAGGCAGTGATCTTTATCTCCAGGGGAGATATCTTCTGTTAATGGACCATCAGTTAAAACCAGGTAGGCAAGTGCTCTTTATCTTTTCCTCAACCCATCCTTCCTCCAGGAAGATAGCTTCTGTTAATGAGCCATTCAGTCCCACTGCATGACTGATAAAATTACATCATCCCATTGTGACATGCTCCACCCAGGGGGAGAAGCCAAGCATTTCCTACCTAGATAAAAACTGAGATTTGGAACATCAGAGCAGCCCTTTTCCGCTGGATCCCAGAGGAAAATCGGACCTTTCCACATCATCACCAGACATTCGGAGGAAAACTGCACCCTTCTCCAGGAGCACTGCTTCAACTGAACCACATCTGTCATCCAGGAGGACTGCAGCCACCATTTAATGGGACTGCTACTAACACCCTGACAGACAGGGTGTCAGGTTGTATTCTGACTCTGTCAGTGTTCTAGTTATTTTTTTTTCTTTTGTATTACTGTACTTTTATTTTCATTTTTCCTAGCAAAGAACTGTTATTCCTGTTCCCAGATCTTTGCCTGAGAGCCCCTTAATTTAAAAATTATAATAATTTGGAGGGAGAGAGTTTACAGTTTCCATTTCAAGAGAGGGTCCTGCCTTTCTTAGCAGACACCTGTCTTTCAACCCAAAACATCCAGTTGGCACAGTGAGATGCTTTGAACTTAAACCAGTGTACTGTGAGTATCACTGCAGTAATTATGTCAAGACAGACATGACTGGCATCAACACCAGTCTTTTATTAAAAACTTCTCATATCTTCCCTCAATGAACTTTTTTCAGGCAACTCTGACTCCTTCCCTCATATGCAGCTTCACACAGAACTGACTCCTTTTCTTACAGGCAGCTCCACAGAGCACTGACTCCTTCTCTCTGCAAGTTTCCTTCTTCCTTCTGCATGACTGGCTAAGTCCCAAGCTGTCCCTTTCCCAGCTGCCTAACCCTGTCTGTCCCTCACACAACATTTTCTTACCTTATCTGTACCTTGCATGACCACACATCCCTTACCACAGCCAGCAGACTCTGGGTCTCAAACTGTAACTTACTCNTTCTTACAGGCAGCTCCACACAGCACTGACTCCTTCTCTCTGCAAGTTTCCTTCTTCCTTCTGCATGACTGGCTAAGTCCCAAGCTGTCCCTTTCCCAGCTGCCTAACCCTGTCTGTCCCTCACACAACATTTTCTTACCTTATCTGTACCTTGCATGACCACACATCCCTTACCACAGCCAGCAGACTCTGGGTCTCAAACTGTAACTTACTCTTGACTAGCTAGCCCACTCTTTTATAACACCCAACCTCATAGGGCAGACAAGGCTGTCTCCACTCCTCAGTAATCATGTAATTACATGATGTAATTCATTGGGAAAGATTGCCTTCTGCACTACCCTTAGAACCTATCTTCCCATATATCACCTCCTGACCTGTTGCTATAAGGCTGGAAGTTTCATTTGGGGCTTTTCTTTATACAGCCCAAGTGAACACAGCCTTTTTGGCAGGTGTTTCCGGCAAAGGAAACAGGTCCCTGTGGTTAAGCCACATAGTATGCTTGAGTTTATTCACCACTCGGCATCAAAAGCAAGAAACTCCCCCACCTTATCTGAGCCCCTGTGAAAAAGCTCCAGAGCCAGGAGAGTATTTTAACACCCACCACTAACCTCTGTACTTAATGTCACTCAAAGGAGGTAGCTTAACAAAAACCCAAACCCACAATTTACTTAGTTTTCTGTGACAGAGGCTGCAAAAGCTGGGCTAGGGCAGTGGAGCATCAAGTGCTGCCAGCAGCTCTCATGAACTGGAAAAGCTTCCCAGCCTTCCCCAGCCCCTTGACACATCCCCATTCCTGGACTTGCTCATCCTAACCTGAGTGGAAGCGTCATTACCTGTCTCCTCTCCATCAGGGAGACAGGAAAAATAAAGACCTCTGAAGATTCCTGGAGGGAAACTAAGCAGCAAAATTAAGCTGAAAAATCTAGTGATGCAACAAATGGTAATAATCCTACAGGCAGAGTGCAGCCAAGCCCAGTATGAGTGCAGAAAACAAAAAGAGGCTTCCAGGGCCAAAGATTCAAGAGCATGCCTGCCACTACACCTCTAACCATATAGTAAGCTCTGATGCACACGCAGATTTTCTCATTTTTTTCACAAAATTGCCCCACTTTGTCCTGTAGAAGTCAGTAATAGTATATTTTATTGTTCTTTTTGTGAAGAACCCTGAAGAAGAGATCTGGGTGCACATCAATGCTAATTGGAGTGTTGGCACCTGAATTGAAGATATCATCTCAAACACTCCATCTCCCATTTCTGCCAGCAGTTTCTTCCCTTCGCAGTTCTCCAGGGCTGACCCCATGTGCTACCTTTGAGTCATGCTGAGACAGCCTAGACCACGGGGAAGCTGTAAGCACACGATTTGTGACCATAATGTTTCAAAAACACTTGATTTTCCTACTACATGTGCACAGAGGCAGCTTTGTTTTGACATTGCATCTTCCTCACACTGCTCCTCACGCACCATCCAGAAACAGGGTGTTCCTCTGGCTAAAAGCATGAGCACATAAATAAATTTAATTGACAGTGTGACTTTACAGCATGTCATTTATTCCATGGTAACTAGCCATGCATACACACTCCTACTCAGCAAAACATATGGCAAAAAGGTGTAAATTACTTCACACTTCATCAAAGAGCAAGAGCATTCACCCAGAAGTTTGTAACCAAGCAGTTTATTCCACAGTAAGGTTTGCCTCTAATCCAGTCCAGATTGTGTCCTTTGAGGCAATTAGCTCCCTGGCAAAGCTAAAGCTTTCACAATTCCTCTAATCGAATTATCTGTCTCTATTTTGGGGTGTTATATTTCTGTTCTGTGGTATAGGATAAAAAAGACCTTAACTCCTTTTTTAAATGGCCAGGCTCCCACTGAATAGGATCCATTATGTCCTGTTAAGTGGGAGATAAAAGAGCCCAGTAGCCAAATATTTGTTAGTACAGAACTCAGAGCTGTCCAGTGGTTTCATTTATATGATCATGTGTCTTCTCATCCTAGGTAAGAACCATCACTTAAAATTCAAAAGAGGAGTAAGATTACACAGTCAAGAGCTCTTATCTTCAGACCTGGAGACGTACACTTGCAATTGATCAGGCTAAGTCAGAAAATTCCAGGTCACTTTCATTTATGTCAAACAGACAATTTTTCATCACTTTGAACCCAGAGGCATCTCACCACCTTCCCAGTGGCATTTATCTCTGAAGGAGGGGTGACAAATGCTGAGAATGCCAGTGACTAACTTTTCAGTGAAGTATTTTTTGTTCTGAAATCCTCATCTAGGAAATACTCCAGGAGAAGTTTAATGTAAGGACTAGTGAATGTTAAAGTGGGAGAATACTATTTGCAGTAGGATATGCTGGAGACCACAGAACAGGGAAAGGATTCAGTAGCCAGAGCCCTGTGACCGCTGTCAGTAACTTTTGGTATAGATAAGAAAGTTGCCAAAATTAATATAATTTATAAGTGCATACTAGGCATACTTATAATAAAAACTATTCCCACATCCTAGCAGCAGCTCAGCACAGTGATCTACAGATGTACACAAGTAAGGGAGAGGGAAGTTCATCTGCTGTCAAAGTAGGAACTCTGCACCTGAGAGCTGCCCTTTCTTCTCTCATTACAGCCTTCTGATAAAAGCACAGGAGCACACCCTAATCTCACCAAAGATTTTACACTGTCTGGCATACAGACAGCAGAGGCTTCCCTATTTCACTGCAGAGTCTTATATGTGTGGACCTCAGAGGATAAGACTTAGTCCTTTCCAGATGTAAGTCTTGTCTTCCTTTTCTCCTCCATGGAGGGGATAAGGACACCAGGCGTGAGACCCCAGCTCCTCCATGAAGGTACTATGGACTAAATTATTGCTTGAACTGTGGGTATGATGCCCACTGCAGCCGTTTCAGCTCTCCTCCCCCAGAACCTCAAGTAAAATTACCAAGTTCTTAGCCAGGTAAAAGGAATAGTATTTCATTTTGATAATTCAGCTGGCATACTCTTCTGTAATGAGACCACATCAAAAAGTGAAACTGCAGTCTCATGCGGTTGTTTGCAGAGTAGATGAGTCAGAACCTCTCTCTTTCCATGCTGCAGCTCACTAAACCTGTGCCGAGTTTAATAATTTCCACTCCCTTCAGGACAGAGGGATATACTCAAGATGGGTGATTGCCCTAACAGTCTGCACTATGCTGTGAAAGATTTTAAAGTTTTAACCTTAATGAGTCATTGATGAACAATTCTTCATTTAAATGGTGATAGACCTATAACACATCTGCTTTGGCAGAAAAACATCACTGCTAAAAATCCAAGAGCTGACAAATTTCACTGTTAATTCAGTGTGAAAATGAACTCTGGATGTAATTCCAGCTGCAAAGTCAACAGGGACTCTTTTATGAAGGAAGATAGCTAAAGAGAGAGGGCTCTCCCATTACATTAGCATCAGGCTGTGCCTTGACACTGCACAATCCTCACACCCCATCTATGTCCATCCCTGTTTCAATAAATCCTAAATTTGACATCAAGTCATCACAACTGACTTTATGCCTCATGCAACAGGAAAACTTTGAAGTTGCTGCTGTGAGATTAAATGCCTCAAATCTACAGGGCAGAATATCCCTGTCTTGATCTTGATGCAGAAGTTGAACTCCAAAGATTAAGGCCCATATACTCATCTTTGTCTCTAATTACTCTGAGTTTTATTTGATCCTACATCAAATACACATGATCATACCTTTATGCTGCCTTCTGCTGTGCAGTCATTCCTGGCAATTTATAGTTCTGCTTCTGGTGGGGAAAAAAGAAGCTTCAAAGATCCATTAACTTCAGAAAGACAAACAATAAACTGTGACGAGTGCCTCCATCCCTCTTGACAGCTTTGTAATATAAAATAAGGTGTAAATGCAACTAGAAATCTGTTATATGTGTGCTCACGGTTTCAACAGCAGTGTCTCAATTGTGTATTATGTTGTGGAATATGGTGTTTGGAGAGATTTTTGTCTAGGGATCAGACTAAGCACAAAAATAAGGTGAGCACTCTACTCCCCTCAATTCCTAATAAAACAAGGCTGATGTGATTGCTTTCTGCTTGTTTTCTCTGTAACAACCTGGCAAATGTCAATAAAATTCCATGGAGGAGCAAAAACCTCAGAGATCCTCAGGTATTAAAAATGTCATGGAAATGTGAAAAAGCTGTCATCTGAGTTGGACTTACCCACCTCTGAGTAAGAGGTGAAACACAGCTTCACCTATTCTGCTGCAACACAGAGGCACCACAGCAGCAGTAGCTGTGTCAGGACTCACCAGACTCACGTCAGAAAAGGCAGGGAGGGTCCCAGAAGCTGTGCTGTAGTCTGTGACAGTGTCTGTAGATAAGGGTGGAATGAATCTCCCCACCTCCAGATGTCACAATATGGATACCTATGGCTGAGCAAGTTGTTTTTTTATGTCTGAGCAGCATATTTTTCTGGGGCACGGTTCACCTTACCAATGTCTGGAACAGACCAAAGGAATCACATGTCAGAAGTACCTATTTATCTCTGCTACACTTCGGGCTTTGCTTTTTGGGAGAGTGGGTGGGAGGCAGAAGCAGACTCCTGCCCACACTGCTGCACATCTGCAAACGGCTGGCGCTGATGGAGCCCATGAGAACACTTCTGCAAGCAGAGGATAGAGCACAGCCCATGACCACATTGCCAACAGCTGTTGATTGCTAATCTCACATTTCTTCAATTCTGCAAATGTTTCTTTCCTGTCAATACTTCTGCAGTGTTACACAGATGGACACGTGGATCTGAAACACGTTGAAATACCACCTGTTGGGCCAGCAGCTCTGCTCCAAGCTATGCTCAGAATGATGTTGTGCCAAAAGCAAACCCTGCAAAAACCATTGCTATGCAGACCTCATATTCCAAGGGGAACCTGTGCCACCAGAAGCCACTGGGTCACTCTAACATCTGCAAGATTTCATAGGAGAATGCCAGTCCCTCAACACATGCTCTGAAGGCTTGATTTTTACTCCAATCACTCGACTGGCAAATGAGACCACTGCATGCTTGTCAGGCTGCTCCTCAACAAATCTGGGCAGCAAACCCATAGCTCCAGTCCCAGCAGAATTCTAAGCTTCTAAGTAAGATGCAAAACTTGCTTTGGGTGAGACTGTATCTTGGAAGCCTTTTCTTTAGCAACACTATGCCTTGGGTTTCCCTACCAGTTCTATAATGTTTGCATTAATTATGCAGGCTCCAAAGCAACAAGGAAAATATCAGCAATTTCACTGCCACAAACACAACTCCACCCTGGCTGCTACCACTTAGTGTCACTGGCTGTCATAGTTCTTGTGCCACCCCACACCCCAGGGCATTCAGAGATGTTCTTCTGTCCTCTCTCCACAGCCCTCCTGACCACTGAAACAGCCACCCCACCTACTCCTGAGCTCAGACTTCTTTTGAGCACAGGTCCAAGCTCCTGGCCCTGGGCAGAGCTGCACAGACCAAGGGGCAGCTTCCCCATGCCCCGTGCCACAGTCCCCAGACCCAAGGACACATGCCCTGAGCCCCAGACAATGTCTGGGTGAGGAGCAGTGGGGAGGTGAGCATAAGGCCATGCGTGAGTGTCTCAGGCTGCTGCCATGCAGGTACAAAGCAAATTTGCTTTTTTAAGGGTGCCTTTAACTCTGCCTGAGAGTGCTGGGCTGGGGGTGGCCTTAGATGTCCTTCGGCACTCTCCTGCATGGCAGACTGACCTCACTGGAGAGTCCTTCAAATTGACCAGCAAATGCAGGTCACTCATGTTACCTTTTCTTTCCAAGGAATTCCTAGTTGGGATATCACATTGGTCTTCTCCTACTAGGAACATCAAAATAAATTGTTCAAATACATTCTTGTGCTGCAAACCACACCATGAACAGCTTTTGAAAACAGGAGTGCAGGGCTGACAAAAAGATCCCTTCAGCCTCATGGTCTTTTCTCTGCTTTCTTCAGTTCTCAGCAACTTTTTTCACTTCTTACAGCCTCAGCTATTTCCTTTTGCTACGCTTTAGGTCCTATCGTTCTGCTTACAGCAGCCCACCTCTCTCCTCTCCTTCCCCCCGCCACCTTCTTTGAAGACCTTGAGAGCAAACCACATCCTTACATTCCTCTCATTGTTAGAGCTTCCACCGCTGCTGCTGTTATGGTTCTTCATCACTTTTTGATAAAGTGGTCTTGGCACAGCTGTGAACCTAAGTGCTCTTCAGATGTTCCCATCTGCAGGTGTACAGACTATCCCAATAAGCTTATTTTACATATGTTTGAACTAAGTTCTCCTTAACTATGCCATATGCACCTCAAAACTGCAAATTATTCCTTGCAATAAGTGCAAGCTGTCCATGAATTTGAAACTCAGTGCAGGTTTGTGGTCCAGTAAAAACAGTTTGCTAAACAAACTGCTGGACACTTCAGCAAAAGAGAGAAAGATTATTCCTGTTTGTGCCATTTACTCTGGGCTTAATTTTGTGGCCATTGATGCTAAATCTGTGCATTGTTGGATCATCCAGGGATTACTCAGACTTGAGCTCCCTAAAGCACAAGGTACATGACTGAATTCTCATTATACTGCCAGCAGCATTTTCTCTTTCCTACAAAGGGCATGGAGAAGTGACCACAAAATCCAGCTTGTGTCAGCTTTTGCAGGCTGCATTGTCTCTATCCTTCAGCTTGTTGATATTTTTCATTCTGTGACCCTGACCCTCTTTGCACTGTAGAAATATCTGAGTTTATATTTGTCTTAAGGGAGTTGCCTTGCTGTGTCCAAGCAGCACCTCTGGCAGAATTAATTGGTTTTGCAATTTGATCAATATTTACTTCATTGAGAGGGAGCTTTCTCATTGACCTGGAGCACACTGGAGGCACAAGATGCAGGCCTGCTTCTTAGTGATCTGTTTCACACATGCATTCAGCCTGTGAAGGGAAAATGTTTTTGCAAGGGTTGTTGTACTGCACATGTTGGAAGATCAACAGTGGAGGCCTCTGGACTGAAATAGAAGGGAATCTGCTCTGCTAAACTAGCCAGACAGGGAGCAAGAAGAAAGACATACTGCTCTTTTGACATTGTGTTGCATATGGGTTCAAGGCCAAGAATATGGTCACCATATCAGCAGAATGAGTTTCAGTCTTGTACATCTTGTCCAAAACAACCTTCAATAGTTGAATGCAGAGGAATTCACAAGGGAATTTTGCTCTCCAAGCATTTAGCATGGTCAGTGGGAAGCATGGCTTCCTATTGACAGGCTGGCTCTCTAGGCCAAGCTCTGTTCCTCATGGAGAAGCAGAAAATATGACTGACTGCACTGTGCAGTACAATGGATGCTTTACATCTCCAGTTAGTGTGACAAGGCACATGACAGCTGTACTTCACACATCTCCTGCCTCTTAGTTGAGTGCAAATACATCTGGCATCAGCCTCGTGCCCTGTTCCTCAATGCACAGAGAAAAATGGAGTCCCTGCACTACTCTCTGTAAGTGACAATCCTATCTAGCAGATGTTTTGAAGCTGTTACTACCAGACCCCTTCAGTTACATGGCCAGTAAATAAGAAGTACTGAGAGAAAACCTATTTTTGTGGACTTGAGTCTGACCCTGCTGGTCTCTGATTCTGTCTCCTGTTTTCCCTCTGTCCTGCACAATATCTGTGAGGTCAAGGATGAGCAAACTTCAGTCCACCACAGTCACTGCCTGATCCAGCTGTGGCTCCTTCACCCACATCACAATGGGAGCACCAAATCATAAGATGCTTGCAGGGATGCAAAGCTCCTCATAGGTGCTTGCTGTCATGTAAAGCTCTGCACACACTGGAGGCACACAATGAACTTGTCATTATTTTACTTCCATTCTTTTTTTCATCTCTTATTGTGATTGCTGTATTATCCTGGAAAGCTTCTCTTGACAATTTTGGTGCTCCTGCCACACTCTAGTGTCTTGCAGCCCAGTCCCAAAGCCCACTGCATCCTGTTAAAAACAGGTCAAAGTGGGACCTGTTACTGAGGTGAGCCCATCTCTTAGTGCCATATCAATAGAGGCACAAGGACTTCAGAGACTAGTGGCTTCAGCTCAGGCACCTCAGCCTGCATGGGGTACAGATCTCTCTTGAAGTCTTGTATTCTACACCCCTCATCCTCAGCCAAGCCAAGCCAGGGAATGGTAAGTGTTAGACTCAGTCTTGCTGTCAGACATGATCCTGCCACAGCCCCTGGGATGTCCACAGGGCCTTGTTGACCCATTTCTCCCACTCTGGATATTGACACATCTCCTCTATTTTGTTTTCATTGTAGCTTGGCTTTCTCAGATTGCTGCATCTGGGAGACCTTTTCAGCAAAATGGCTGATTCATCACCTCCTTCCCTTTGGGCTTCAGAGAAGGTGTGGCTCATTTCTCTGTAATCTGTGTCTGCCAGGGCAACACCAGTACAAGCTCGTGCTTCAGAATCTCACTGCCCATATTTCCCACCAGAAAATCATAGCATCACCTTCACAGAGCACTAACAGCTCTGGAACCCCTTGGTCCATTCATAGACTTTTATTTCCCTGTTTTCTTATGCACCTGCAAGTCCTCAGAGGCCCTGTTATAACTTTTTTTCCACAGCCCAGGGATTTTTTCAGGGGTTACTTTAGCACTACATCTGCTTACGTACCTCTGCACTGTACAGAAATGAATGTAATTTCCATTCACATTCATGCTGACTTGGCCCATCTCCTGCTGCAGCTTTGCTCACTGCTCTTGTGAAGAGCACCTCTGAGCTCCCAGGCTTTTGGCTTCTCCTCTTCCCGTGCCAGGTGTCTTCTCTTGGTGTTTGCAGACTCCAATTACATGATGTGGTTCACTGCTACTTCTATATTTCACTCATCATGCCTGGCACTCCCATAACTTCTCATGTTTGCATGGTACATGCAGCTCAGCAGACTGATTTTGTGAAGTTAAAGGCAGGTTTTTTCATGCCACCCTGCCTTAGCTTTCAGTTTTCTCATTGTTTTGATTCTTCTGTCATAGGCACCATACCAGAGCACTATCCTGCATAGATCTAATATTCTATGCTTGGTGAATGCCTTGTTAATTCTGGATTGTTCAAGAGCATCCCTGAGTGATTTGTCCCAGATCCCAATCAGGACTTCGTGTTTTAACCCAGTTAACCAACCCCTTCTGGCTTGGATTTTTCCTAAACTCATTTGTGTGTTTGGTATTTGTATATTTGCTATTTGTATAGCAAATGCTATACATATGTTATTTGTGCTCTCAGCTCAAAGCCATGTCGCTCACGTTTTTAATAAGCAATGCAGTGATATTCCTCCAGTCTCTTCTGTGCAGTTTCACAAAGACTTAACTCCACTAGCATTGGCTGTCACCTCTTGCAAAGATCAACTGCAACAGAACTAGCTATTCTTCATGGGGTGTGGTTGGGAAGTTGCAATTTTTTGCCAGGCAAGACTCATGGGATTTCTTTCATCTGTAAACTAAAAGTTAAATTGTGACATATCTGGAGTGGGAGCCAGAAGCACATGTCAACTATGTAAGAGGGAAATATCTCCAGTAAGGATGCCTCATTTTCTTTAAACGTCTCTGGATATTCAGGGAAAAATAGCAAAGATATATACCTGCACAACAGAGAGACAAAAACTTGAGAATGCTCCAAATCAAGGGCACTGCATTGGTTTTCTTGGCAGCCAGGTGGAAAGCTGTGGAAGACATGGAGCTGAGTCAGATGCTCCTCCCATTGAGTTAATCTCCTTAAATTGTGTCTTGTACAGCATTGTCAGCCTAAGACTCTAAATGAGCACCCTTGACTGCTCCCTCTGCAGAAAAAAAAAATCTTTACCATCACAAAGGGCTGTAGGAATGTTCCTATTGCACACTGAGATCAATCTAGCCCAGAGTCCAGTCACTACAGGGAATGTAAGAGCATGATCCAAAAAGAGGGATAGGAATAACCATGGAGGGACCTTCTCTCTACTTTACCTTTCCAGCATTCACATTCTCTCAGGAAGAATTTGATTTCTAAACATATCACTGATGAATGACATGTTAGCTCGTCCCACACTGACATTCTGTAAAATTTAAAAGGGCATTATGTTAATTACAAACTGTTAAAGTAGTAAAGCAATTAATTTTTTATTATATCTTGTCCCTTCTGTTTCTGTCCCTTATGCTTACCTACTCCCTGTGGCTTCAGTGAACTGAAATTCTGGAAAGACCTAGTCCCATTATGTGTGTTACAGACCCATTCAGAGCAAACTCTGCAGGTCAAACCTGCCAGAAAGAACATCTGACAGGCCTGACAAATGCAAAAGTACCCACCAGCACCAAGATCTTTCATGACCAACCAAAAGTACTTTAAAAAAAGGTCACTGCAATGTGTCCATCTCGTGTGGGGGCAGTAGAGCCGTGGCTTGTCTGGTGTCACCCAGCTACAGAAGTGAGGCCAGGGACACCCAGTGTGTGTCTGTGTGGTAGCATTTCATGCTTGTGGTTCATCCTCCTGCCATCCACCAGATAGCCACGGGAAGCAGGCTCAGGCAAAGTGAACTCATTAAGGTCAAGCTGATCCTAAACTGGTCGGTCTCACCACCAGTCAGTTTGGAGTTGTGTATCTAAAAGTTAATTGTGCAGGCTTACACAGGCCTGGCCCAGAGCCTGGTTAAACTTAAAAGCTCCCAACCTGACCTGATTGAACTTTGGCCAAGCTCTGCCCAATGGGGGAGGGACTGAACAGCAAAGTTCATTGTCTAAGCCAATGCCCTAATGATGAGTCAAGGCTGCAGCTCTGGTTTAGTTGATCGATAATTCTATGATGGATCAGACGCCAGCACTAATTCCACACTCAAGAGAATAATTTAAAATATCTGTATACATTTCAATGCCCAAGATTCATAAGAAGTTCTAAATTAGTCTCTTGTGGATTCCTGTGACATTTAACGCTTCCTCAGACACATGCTGTGTTGAACACTGCATCGCTGGCCTTTAAGTATCAGATCTGGTCACAGTGACAGATAAATGGAAGTGATAAGGCAATAGCCAGAAAGACACTTAGCATTGTATATATTTTAAAAAAAGAGTTTTCTAAGAAAGATAAATTCGGCAGTACTTATGTTTTACAAGAGGTTTGGTGTATAAGACAAGTCTCCCTCCAGCTGCTTCTACTTAATTCATCTGTCAAGCTGAGAAGTATCAGCTTTGGGTCTCTCCCCTTACACCCTGAGACTGGCTATGCAGCTTTGACCACCACTGCCCTACTGTGGCTAGCAGACACAGCCATGTCCTGGGCAGCTGGCATTTGCAAGGGGTCTTGCTTTTCAAAGCAAAGCCATCTCTTTGGAAAGTCTCACCCTTCTGTGGTACCTGACCAGCAATGGAGCATTTTGGGAAGGCAGCCAAGACAGTGAAGGAAGACACACAGGTCTTGGCATGAGAGTTGTCCCAGCTCAGTTTGTATCCCCTGAGGAACAGTCTGGAGCTGCTGGGCTGCCTGTGGGAGCCGGTGCCCACTGGAGACTTCTCAGAAACACTGCGGACGCGGGTGAGAGAGCACCTCACACCAAGCAAAGACACCAATCATCATTTCCTTCCTCTTTTCCAGAGACAGAAACAACCACCACCACACAGAGGCCCATGCCCTGCTGCTCCGCCCCTGCATGAATCATACCCAGGGTGAGAGGAGACACGACAGAAGTGTCCCTGCCTGCCTTGAGTGGGGCAGTTGTGAAAGACCTGAGACAGACATGTCACTCATTCACTTCATAACCAGAAAGGGAGCAATAGCTATTATTTTGTTTGCTAATAACTCACAGCTCACGCAACACTGGAGGCCAGCTCCTGCACTCAGGAAGGGATGTGCCACAGGGTTTAGCTCAGTGCTTTGAGACATCTCCCCTCCTCCCTGCTCCAAAATACAGCAGCTGGAGCCCAGCTACCAGTACAACAATGGTTGCAGAAACCAGGCCTTGGCAATGACTTGGACACTGACACTGATTTTAGAAAGGGCACACAAAATAAATGCGTTACTGCAAGGTCACCTGCAGTCAGACAGCAGTCTGACTGAGGCAGGGCCAGCTCTGTTTGCAGAGTAGGGCAATTGCCTGTGATGCAGGTAAGAGGAGTCTCGAGGAGCATCTCTTCTGTCCTGCTAAAAACACAGGGCAGCTTGGTGGTGATGCTCTTCTGCCTCACGAGTGACATGGACAGGTCAGCTATGAGAGGTACACGCTGGTAACTAGTCAGGATGTTTTGCTCTTACCATTGTGAAGGAAATCTCTGAGACATAAAATATGTTTCCTCATTTTCAGAGACAAAAATTCATTACTGTCATTTCAGAGCAAGGGAGTTTCGCTAATCCAGTTGTGGTCATTTCTGGCTTGTTTAAAAAGCTGAACTGACTTTTAATTAAGTTAAGGTAGTTAACTTGCTCACAAAGACAAGAGCAGACAAGCATTCGGATATTCTGAAATGAAGCTTTTTATTCCTTTTATATTAACCTGAGCTGTTCAACCAAAGCACTAGGAGAAAGTGCTAAAAAGGCATGGATTGCCCCATTTATTAGAAATTATTCTAATGGCTGTATTCACTCAAATGCCCTAGTAATACAGGAAAGGCTGAGATGTCAAGAGTGCTGACATTTCTTTTTCCTTCATGTCTGATCCCTCTGGTGACTTTTTTTATAATGGTGCCATGTATAGAGTCCCTTAAACACATCTTCTTTATTAACAAAAGCATCAGCTAGTTTGTGCTCACAGACTTTAGTAAACACAGAGCACCCACAAAAATTGCACAAAAATTTGCAAACTGTTAATTGCAAATATCAGGCAAAACAAAATCAGTTATATCTAGCAAGCTTGAATAATTTTCCGTATGAAAAGTCAGGGGGGGAAGAGTGATGATTTGAAACATATTTTTACTATTTACTTGTAGAAAATATTTGTATTGTATGCTGCATATCAATTAAGTTTAAAACCCTGGGAAATCTGTATTTAAAATAATCTTTTTTTGAAAAAAACTTTTAACCTATTTTAATAGCAAGCAAAAATAAGATTAGCAACAGAATAACAAACTGAAAGGGATCCCTTTGAGAAGATAGAAGAAGACTATTTGGACAAGGTCTCTTCCCTCAGCTGAAAGCTTGACCCAACTGAGGCAGGGCTGCATATTTTTTCTGTTTAGCTGTTTTTCAAAGCAAAAGAAGTTGAAATTTCACATGTGTAATTTTAATGTATTTTAAATACCAGAGTCAGATTTTAACATCTAAACAGTACCCAGGGACCCTGTTATCCAAGTAAACACAAGCAAAACCACCCTGGAGAGGTTTCACAGGAGACCTCAGCAGCCCCTCATTGTTGCCACCACAGACAGCAGGGCTGCAGTTGTGCAAGCCGCAAACCCCAACACACCACCTGGCCAAATCCTTGTCTGCATTCTGGTGTGTCTAGATTTCAACCTCTGTTTTGGGGTTGCCACACTTTCTGAGCACATCAGTTCTATAGCTCAGGGAAAACTGCATAGTTACAGGCACTAAAATATATGTGCTTCACAGTTTGTTCCCAGTGAAAAGTGCTTTTTAGCTTTGAGAGTCTGAAAATAACCAAGCTGTGAAAATTTGAACCGTTTTTTTCACAGAGCATGAAACCCCAATCCCCATTACTTTATACTCTTTCCAAATTGATTTTAAAAATCAGCTGGCTTTCAGTGGCCTCACACCTTGCACTGGGTCTAGAATGCACAATCAAGTGTATATCAAGCCATCCTTAAATTTTGTGTGTATCCTGTATCATCAGTTCAGGCATCTCAAAGAAGCCAATCCACTTGGCTTCACTGAATTGCAATAGGCATCGGTTTCTTAATCTTGTAACACACCATAACAAGTTTTGTGAAGCTAATACAGATGAGATGAGATGAGATTTTCAGTTACAGTGTGATTCTGGGGCACATCTTTATCTGGCTTCGTCTGTGATAACAATTCTGTGGAGCCTTTTGGTGTCTGAATGTGGCACCTTGTGGTAGATACCACAACACAGCATTCTCACCTGATGATTACTACTCCTCAACTGCATGAACTGTTGTAAACAAACTTCAATCCACAGAGGGGAAAAAAAAAAGACGATTGAATAGAGCATTCTGGAAAAAATATGTTTTAAAAATAGTTGAAACCAGGTATTAAATCCATTAGTGGAGTAGGAAACATAACAAAAATGTCCCCAGTTATAACAGATTTGAAAATTCATAACATGACATTTTGCATGCAATCTTTAATGTTCAAACAGTAACAATGGCTACTTTTAAATTAGAGTTACAAAACCTAGGACTTCCAGTGAAGAGGCATTGCAAGAGTTGACATGTAGAAGCGTATTTCTCCCAAAAGCCAAAAGATTTTTAACTGAGGACCGCAAATACCTGGTCACTTGTGTAACACTACACAAGTACAATGCCATTCAGACTCTTTTACAAACATGTCAGTTTTAGTGTTTCAGGAAGAAATCAACACTTGAGAAGAAAGAGAAGTAGAAAAGAGAAGAATTCAGGGAAGATGGGTGGTGACAGAAGTCCCTGTCTTGTGTGCTCAAGTGCAGAAGCTTGTAAAGATTTAAGGCTGATATGAAAACCTCAGATGAGACCGGGATATTTTTATGATCAGAAGCCTCCCTTACAATCAGGTTGATGAGTGGTAAATATTCAACTGTCTAGAAGCTGGTGGGGCAATCACAACACCAAGTATTCTGTGTGCCACTATTATTCAAGGTGCCCACAGTGTAAATACTTGCTCACCTAGATCACAGGTGAGATAACCCTACTGGGCTATGTGCCACCTTTTATGGCAACATGCTATAAGCCCCTCAAAGGTTAGTTCTGAGCTAGCTGAAGGACAGGGAAAGGGACAAAGAAAATCTTGTTGCACTAAAAAATTCTTTTGAGATGAGACAGATCTGCAAGACCTGAGAGAAGGTGAGGGACAGAGGGGACAGATAATATGAGGAGGAGGGGACTGCCACAATTCACAAGGAATGTACAGCATTGTGTCTTGAGCCCACTTCATTTTCTACCAGAGTTCTCTCACACACCTGAATTTTCCATTTCTTTAGCCTGCCTTTCTGTGCAGGAGGGTAACTTGGCCCCAGTACATACATAAGGATTTGGCTCCTAGACCTGACAGGCTCCCTAGTATGTAAACCCTATTTCAGTCTTACTTAGATACAACCTAGGCAGTTATACTTAGCACACAAACTCAAAAAAAAGTCATTTAGCCATTCTAAAGATACCCATTCAACCTTGCTATGTACTCAATCTTCTACTAATGTAGATGACTGGTTTCACTAAAACCACTGTTTTGAAAAAATGTGTACTAAAAATATATGAGAATTTAAGTGCTCATGAAAAATATATCCTCCATCTCTGGAGACTGAAATCTTTTGCCTCCAGAATTACAGCAGGGACAACAGAAGTAATGGTAGCACAGATTCATCCCTGCCAGCCCAACTGTATGTCTAAACCAACCCTGTCTGCAAGCCCTGCTGAGGGTGTAAGCCAGTGAAGTCTAGGAAGAATCAGATTAGTTTCCCACCTTTGACCACATTGTTGAGGAATAATATTAAGGTAACAAATCTCACAAAACTGCAGGAGACAGCTGTTTGATTACTCCTATGCTGGACGTACTGATGACTGTTATACAATGACTCAGGCATGTCTAAGAAGTGTTAGGCTTGCCTGCATGCCATTTATTACATGGATAGGACAATTCATTTCTGTGGTTAGCTAAAGGGAGAACCTCCAAAATATTGAAACTAACTTTTGGGATTTTACAACAATATATCCAAGAGTCCTCTAAATAAAATACACATTGGTCAGGTTTTATATACTACATTCATAAGTAAAAAGAAATATCCACAAGGACAGAGGTGGGGGCTGATCCAGGCAGAAGTTCATCATTAAATAAATGCAGATGCAGACAAACCAACAACTGAGGAACATTGACAGAAACAAAATCAAAATCAGTACTGTTGTTATCTGCAGATCTGCAGGCTAGGCCTGCTCCAGTTCAGGCTAGCAAAGTCCAAACACAGGCTTGTGAATAAGGGTATGCACCTTTAATTTTTCAAGATAGCACTCTTGTGTTTTGTAGGGTAGAGGATCAGATAAAGAGTGCATCTGTCTCACAAGAGGCACCTGCACTGTGGTCCTGTCAGGAGCCCTCCCTCGATTCACTTCCCATTCTCTCTACTGCAGTATCTTTGTGAGAAAACAGAAGGAGCAAATGTGAGCAAAACCACTGCTGACAGTCCTCAAAAGATCTTGCACTCGTTAATGGAGAAGAGCTTCCGCCTGTTCTGTCTTTTGGCTTGATTGACCGCTGTCCGCACGGCGTACTCAAACACCTGCTGCACCCCCCTGTTGCTGAGGGCAGAGCACTCCAAATAGCCTTTGGCTCGCACGTCCTGGGCGAGCCGCTTTCCATCTATAGGGCTGATGCAGGAGGAACTGTAAGGACCCACGTCACGCTGGTCAGTCTGAGTGGCCACCACCAAAACAGGGATGCGGGGCAAATGGCTGCGGATCTCACTGATCCATTTGTTCCTCAGGTTCAGAAAGGAATTGTAGTTTGCTACTGAGTAGCACATTAATACCACATCTGCCTGTTGGTAGGAGAGGGGGCGAATGCCTTTAAAGGCATCACTGCCAGATGTGTCCCAAAGACCTAAGCTGATCTGTACACCATCCATGAAGACATCCACTCCAGTATTTTCATATACGGTGGGTCTGTAGTCATCTGGAAAAGTCTCAGAGGTGAAACGTACCAAGAGAGATGTTTTCCCAACAGCAGAGTCTCCCACCAGAACACACTTGACTGAATCCAGCATTTTATTACCGTCCAAGGCCAAGGGTGCAGTGTCTGTGCAGCAGGAGCGGGATGGAGAGATGCAGTGGTCTTAGAGGCCTTCTATATAACTTCCATTTAGTGAGAAAACATCCAAATCTCTTCACTTCTTATGACTTGATTCCATCGCTTGAGACTAAAATGTTGTTTTCTCGCACATGACTCTGTTGTTTTTAAATCTTCAGTGAGTCAAATGATGTTTCTGGAAGAGTAAAAATAAAATGTAATATTTATAACCCACAGAGAACAAACCATTCCTCATCAAGATACAGATGCCTGGACATATCTTTGGACAGGCATGGCAAGTATCCCTTACTGAGGATGATGAACTTTTCCATTTCCTCCCAGCCAGCTGTGTGTGCAACAGCCATTTGCATAAATAACATTCTTGCTGCTCCACAGGGGCTAACAGTCTTATCACTCTTGTCATTTTCCACTGACACAAGCTATTTTTTCCCTCCAATTGTCTAAAGACTAATAAAATTCAATTAACTTTGGTATAACTGCTACTAATATGCTGCAAGACATTCCCTGCCTCTGACTTTCACCAAGACTGATAGAATCCTGAATCCTTAAATGATCAGTTCAGATTCCCCTGAAAATGTACCCAAGCTCTCTAGAGGTAGTCACGAGAAAAAAAGCTCTTTGCTAACCAATTTGACTATTTAAACAATCCTATATGGAACAGTAACACAGAGCCACTTGTGACAATGAGGAAGCAAAGACTTCAGGTGTGAATCTCAAGTCACATGAACATGAACAATTTTTCAAAAGCAATGAAAGATCAACAGCAAAAATACCCACAAAGAGTTGGGTTTTTTTTGTTTTGTTTTGTTTTTGTTGTTTTTTTTTTTTATAAATTGCTTTCAACAATCAAGAAGCATAAGCCAAAGAAAGCCCCACTACCGATGCTTGCCCCAGTCAAAATTTCATTTGAAGGGGATATAAGTGTCCTGGCATTTACTCTCTTGTAAAACTGAACTAAGAGTACTTTTCAGAGTATGTAATTGCTTTTGAGCTCTTGCCAGCATTCAGTCAAATTTTCCTATTTTGAAAGCATTTCTTTCTTCCCCACTAGCTGTGTGCAAGATTCACTGCTCACACAGGGTGACACACAAGATGCTCCGAAAATCACTAATGGCAAAACTGAAGACAAAGTAGTTCTGATGAACAAGAGTAATTAAAAAGAAAGTATCACTGCATAATTTCAAAACGTCATTTATTTGTTACATAAATAATATATTTCTGTTTCCTTCATATATGTAGAAAGACATTACACCTGAAGGCTATTTGCACAGAAATGAATGATGGCAACAAAGGGCATATACAGTATTTTACTGTAACGCCCTTCACTTTCAGTACCCTAACACACCACCCCCCTCCCTCTTTATTTCTAGTACACTCCAAGCTTTGGCTTACTCCACAAAAGGGAACAAACAAAGGAAAAGTGCTAGATGAGCTTAGAGTGAACATTTTACAGGCACTGACTGAACAGCTATTGAACTGCTATTGGCCCTGCTTTCTTTTTGTATTGAGGCCATGCCCTACCTCCTCTTGTGCTGCTGGCACACCTGCACCTCTCCCACCAGATGCCCCGGCTGCAGGAAGATGTGTGGCCGGAGCACGTTGCTTTATAGAGGTGGCACCAAGCCTGGGGGCTGTCACCAAGCCTGGGGGCTGTCCCTGCACGTACTTGAGTTACGGTATCTACAGGAGTCATTGCAACAGACGGTGCTTCCTGGCCCGCCAGCGAGACCGTGCTGTCAGCATCGCCACTCACTTCTAGGAAGTGGGATGGAGGCTGAGGCTGCTTCACAACATTCCTGGCTGCCGGGAAACAGGCTGCTCTGTGAATTTAAGTTCTAGTGGCAGCAGGTGAAAGTTTGCTTTTAAAGATTCATTAGGTCTAACTCCACTCTCTCATCTTCTCTGTTTTCCAAATAAGCTCTCAAGGGAATTAAACAATACCTTTACAAAACACGTCTACAAAAAATTAAAAAAGCATATGTAGGATAAACATTCAAATTGCTTATATGAATCATAATCTCTCTTTCAGAGTATTCTAATTCAAAATTGGGTCAGCAATATAGTTTGAAAACACCTCAATTTCATCACAAGGCAGTAGTGTCCTATTCAGACAAAGCTGCATATTCTCAGGAGAAAGTTTCCATGTATCAAGTATCCTTTTCAGAATAAACATTTCTTTGGAGAGAGTAGTCCTCAGTGTCTTCAGGTTCATTATTTTGTGTACATTGGAATGTGGGGGGGAAATAAGGATGTCCAAAGCATGACTTTTACAATTTCATAAATGTCAAAACAGAGAAAGACAGATAAAAGGATTGTTCTGGCACTCAACTTGCTGATTACCAGGTCAAATTATACTGGCTATTTTGAAAGTATAAAAATTATTAAAGACTGAAAGAGATATTAAGTACTAGTGAATATGGCTAGTTGACAGACAATAACAGAAGCTGAAATATTCCACTGTGACAGTGCAGAATTGTTTTCAAAGCAAATTATATTGTTCTACATTCCAGCAATGAATAATAAAAAAAACTGGTATATAACAAGGTCCATATTGTGGTCCTGTGGATAAAATGCTCCCAGTGCCCCTGATGTCACATTTGTTCACAATTCATGTGCCTCCATATACAATTGGGACTACATATGTGCATATTGAAGTATTATCTTTAATTAGGTACATAGCTGGTCCTTGTTGCAGCCTCAGGGTAAGAGCAGCATTAGTGTATTAAACTAATTAGTAAGAGTGGCATTAGTGTATTAAACTAATTACACAAGTTCACCGCACTGGATGGAAAATGCTTGATTAAACGTCAACAAAAAGCACTGTCCTTTAAAGACAGTACTTTAAAGTGTCATTTAAAGACAGTACTGGGCACTTCTGTGCCTCAGTACACAATCAGTTTTATAAATATTTGTAAAAGTTTTGGTCTCTTTCTTTCACATTCTGTCTCGGTCCGACAGCACAGTGTGCTACGACCATTACAAGATTGCAGAAAACTTTCTGATCACAGATCAGAGATGGAGTCTAGCTGCTGAGGCTTTTTTTTCCTCCAACAATTTGATTTTCAAAAATTTACCAACTTTATTAAGATCACTTTGTATATGAAATTCAATATATAAACCTGTATCTTCTTTTATGCCTTTTTTTTGTTTATGCTTTTATCACTCATAACAACAGAAGATATTATTTGAATAATAAGGTAAGATATTTCATTAAATCATTAGGTATGCATGTCTTATGTGGTCATGCTGAGTAGTGATCTTTATTGAAATTTAGGTTTTGTTCCTTCTGTCTCTGGAATACAGACACTAGTGTGTAGTTACAGAGACCTCGGACTTCACTGATGATGTGAGCGCAAGAAGCCCTACAACAGTCGCTCTTTGGCAGTGTCTGACCTGCACCTCAGCAACCTCATGCACATAAAATGCTTCACACTTGATCATGGCTGAATACCATATGGAGAAGGTGAGTGGGGCTGCCAACCTGCAATGGGACAGGATGAAAAGTAGAGCACAGCAGCACTGAGCTCTTTGCAGGTAGAGGATTCAAGTGAATATACGCCCCATGAAAAACTCATCTGGTATTTGTTGAAAGAGCTCTACCAACAAAGGAAAGCAGGACTACTGTATCAAAAGGGGTAAGTTTATCAACTGAACCAAATGGGATTTTCATTTATGCCAAGAATATCTCTGGCATCTGCTATTAAGATCATTGTGAGCATGACTCGCTACTGCTAAACATCTCCAGGGGATGGACAGCATCTTTATGATAGGAGAAAATAAAAACAGTCAGGAACTTCCAATTTCAAAACCAATCTTAGATACTGATAATGCACACTCAGGTAGGCTGGAATTTCAATGGAATTAGCAAAACAATCTGGCAAACAACCAGCTTTTTAGATCAGACACTCACAAAATGCTTCAGAGAGTTAAAGCAGTTAACAAGCTAACTATTATTGCCATTATCCACTCCCTACCTCAATTACATCTCAGCAGAGTTCCGTTTATGTCACGATAACAGCAGATTAAGTTTTCAGTTTGAGCACTATGTATGCTAGTTCTGGAAGAGATTCGACATGGCAAGGAAATTAAAATATTTATGCTAATAGAAAAGGTTGAAAATCACAGGAGAGATTTCCACTAGCTGCGCAGTGCTTGAATGTACATACTATCTTTGTCTACCTACTCTACTCTTGTAAGTCCTGCCTCACACAGAGGTGGGGTCTGCAAAACAGTCACTACAGTTCTTCTCCAGCGTGCTGATTGTAACCACTGCTCCTTCCAATTGCACCACAGATATGTAGGAACTCTCCTCACATCCTCACATTAGACGCCCTCAAGGAGAGGAAGGAGGCACAAAAACTACCCTCACTAACCAGAACAGTGTGCAGCTTTACACCTTCACCTCCATGGGCACAGTGGGCACTGTAGGGCATGGACAGGGCCTGAGAACAACTCCTGCAAGCAGGAGAGGGAGGAGGAGAAGGAAGGCTGGCAGGAATCAAGCCAGGGCAGAGACACTGTTGCCTGGTTAGTGGCAGCGCCCAGAAGATGCAGCCCCTGTGACACAGAAACTGTGGCTGTTGTGACTCCAGTCTGGACACTCTGCCAGATCACCAGATTGTCAAGGTCACACTACCTGGTTTTCAGCTCTGTGGGAGAGGTCTACTTGCTCCATTCAGGTACAAACCCCCAGACTGCTTCCACAGCACAGGTCTCCTGAAAACTAATCCATCAGCTGCAGTCTGTCTGGAGACTGCTGCTGGTGTGCAAGCAAATGGCCCCTTGCCGCACCTGTCATGCATTCATTTAGCTGATTCTCTGACATCTGCATTAGCTGCCTCCTGTTTTTTAAACTCCTTTTAAGACAATTTTGATCTATAGCCCTGTCTTGCCAATCAGCCTCTCTCCACCTCAGAGAGTGCCAGAGTTTCAGTCCGTAGTGGCATTCAGTGGTGGTACCACTGCCATGAAGGAGAACTCGCTCACAGCCTTTACCCTTGCAAGGTGCTGCATCTTTTCCCCAAACTACTCCACCAAAAAAATCTCCATTCAACTCATTCACTTCCTAAGCTGGCTACCACAGGGGCCATAGCTATTCTTTGGCTCAAGAGCAAAATGGCAGGTTACTCATTGGCAGAAAAATTCAGTGTCTGATATATTTATAATACTGACAGATTAATTGCTAGATTATCTTTCAAGGTGCTTTTATATTTCAAAGAATTGAAAGCATGCTTAGAAGCTTGGATGAGAGCTTTTATACAGATATTTTATCCTTCAGTCCTTAAAATACCTTATACAGGTATTTTATCCTTAAGTACAATCATTTCTTCAATGCCTTTCTAAAGTTAGAAAAGCAAGCAATATGTAATGAACGCCTATTTCCAAAGTCAGGATGTCTTGTCATCTCAAAAACAATCTCCTTCCAGAATTAAAAAAAAAAAAAATAAAATTGCAGACATAAAAACTTGGAAATTTTTCTTTCACTCCTTTATTCACAAAACTGAAATCCTGTTCCTGTTTTCAAATTTCAGTGTTTTATTTTGAAAAAAATACAAAACTAAATGTTGGGTTTAATTTCTAACTTATGACATTTTGAGAAAATAGAGAACCACTTTCTTAGAAATCTTTGCAAAAAATCACATCTGGATCAAGACAACATCTGAAAATACCTGCATTTCTTTCTCTGGCAGTTTTAACCACCGCAAATGAAAATAAAGATTTATGATCAAATATTCACTAATCTTGTCAACTTTATTATTAGCAAGGGAACTCAAGTTATCTGATTTAAAGGAAATTCCCTCACACTGAGAATGTGAAGTCTTGATATAAAACAACAACAAACACAGACCAATGTTATTTACAAGATTAAATTAGATGTGAAGTCTTAGTAAAGGGATGAAAGCTTATCGAGTAACAAAATACACATATTTACGCACATGCTTACACATTGCACATACATATAATACCGCCTAATGATCTATCTTAAATTTTTAAAAATTCAATTTAATTTCTTTAGTAATAGTACCTATAATAATAATATATATAAGCAATGGATAATAACACATCTAAAGATCTATTCAATTTAACACAGTTGCTGAGAAAAACTATTTAACTCTCATTCTAATTATAGAATTAGACAAAAGAAATATTTACTTTATCTTCAAGAACCCTCTTTCTGCAGCTAATCACACCTTGATTCAGCAATTTACAAATTACACATGAGCACAGACTATTAGAACCACTCCAAAAATTAACAAAAGCCTGTAAGACTCTCATGTACTGATCCGAGATCCTAAATCTCTAAATAGAACTCAGTGAGATCTGGCAATGCTAAGTACCAACTTAAAGATGCAAGCCATCAGTCTGAAGTAATTTTTCTCCATGTTTATGGCATGACATGGTAAATTACGAACTATGTGGCACTCACGAAATTGCAGGTCATTTTCAAGAGGGATCCATTTTCAGTATAGATGTTCTCTCCAAATTAAAATTGGGGTAAATCAAGTGTAAGAAAGTAATCTCTTCAGAGAGGACCAGCTCATAAACCATTCTCAGTCTGATCCAATACCCTCAAAGTTACCAGAAATGGAGCAGCATGTCATGCCTGAAGTTAGGCAAGCCTGGCGTTCTCCTTCTGCAGGATACTGGATATGTCACCTCTCTTTCCCACCCTTCTCTGTGCTAATTTTTCTCCTCTGTGCTTAAACAGAGAAGAAATTTTTGAGTTTCACTACAGATACAGCTGTACATGGAGCAGCTGGTGTGCAAATGTCACACGTGTGAATGTTCGAGCACAGAAGTTCATCAAACATCTGTCTGCCTTCCCTCATAGTTGCTGTTTCTGGACATGCATACACACACACACACACACATATATATATATATGTACATATATATTCACCACTGACACAGAACTGCTTCTGGGTCCAGATGGGGATACACATACACTTGCAGATGAACATAGATAAAGTGCTTTGTGCTGACTCCAGCACTATCACATGTACTTATGAATAGTTCTTCTACCCAAATGACTTACAGGTCAACAGCAAATTTTCAGCAAGTCTAACTGTTCTGTAGCCAAGCTGAAGCCTTGATAATATAAAATACATTATATTTAAATAATTGACTTTAATCAGACCACTCTGTGTGTAGAATTACTAACATGTGGAAATGTTTGCAACTTTGGGCCCCAAATCAGTTCAAATTTTTCATGCCACATCCTCTATTAACACAGTTCAATTTCTTGAAGTTTGAGAAAAATCAAAAAGGCATTTACAACATATTTTTGTAGGATTTTTTTTAACAGATTTAACTCTTCAAAATCTCCCCATTTTTTTTGGCTGTTGAAATATCCATTGGCTGTTGAAGTACTCTTTTATTTACAACCTTCAACAATTACTGTGTTTTCTTCCCAGTGAGCCTAACCCTACCCCTATTTCTGCTTGTTCTTTTTTTTACCATCTGCGGACACGGGCATAATCATCATGAAGTATCTATTTCTCTTTCATACACAACCAACATTTCTTCATTTTAAATAATATTTGTAATTTCTCAGAGAATGATGCATTATTTGCTAGACTGCATGCATAGAAGTGTATATGCACATATATAGATACACAAAAATATTGAAAATAAATTAGTGCATATTAAAAATCTAATTATTTCTGTAATAAATCAATACATCCATGTACAAAAAAAAATCACATCCATATGTACATGCATGTGCGTATGTCCATATACATATATATATACATATATATGGACACATTGATATTAATTAATTGCAAAAGCCGTTGCTACAGATTGCTGTAGGAAACAATGTATTGTGGACAAGACGTCTTACCATCATTTGAAAACCTATATACATGTTTTGCATCAAATGGATGCGTTATTGAAATGACCATGGTCTACATACAGGTACATATATGTTTGTATGCACATAAGCAGAGATTACTTCTGTGCTAACTGGGGATTTGCAATAACCTAGGTATCTAATTAATAGAGTTTTACATATAAAATTACACAGTCACCCATTGTAAACTATTATATTTCTGCTGTGTATGCAGCCATCACATTTATTAGACATATCTTTACAATATATTACAATGACTTGTTGTTAAGGAGATGCATGGATTTATTTATATTAAATCTTGCAGATGTGTAACATCATAACTTGTTAAAACAAACTGACATCTCCATATACAAACTTGCATTTGCAGGCAAAAGGGCTTCCCCTGTTTCAGAGCCTGTGCCAAGCCCACTGCAGTGGATAAGGCTGATTTCTGTGTGTTTTGGCTCTAACCTGTGGTAGAATTGCACTCCTCTCCCTTGTCTGCACGCCACTTGATCTTCTTGACTGGCTCCCTTAAACGCTACCAAGTAATCAACAGTAACAGTACCGCTAAAAGCTAATACATGAATGATACAGGTGATATAACATGCTCCTCAGTGTTACAAGGTCTTTAAGAATTGCCCTATCATTTCTCCATTTTCCTCAATGGATCCCTTGCAAGATCTCCAACTTTACTTTCAGAAGTCTCTTCAGGTTTAACTTTGATCCGATTTTATAAAATGCCAAGCACAAAATAAGGAGATTCTCAAGTCCAGATCTTCTCCTCCTAATATCAGCAGGAGAAGAAGGATGTTCTCCATGTTCATTAAGTTATGTATTTGCTCAGGTTTGATTTCAGTGGGAGGTAAAGGTGAAGGAGGAAAATGTTAGTTAGAACAGAATTAGCTAGTGTTCCATGGAAGATTATTTTTGTATATTTTGTGATAAGAATAAAGTGTCAGATGTACAGGTGTTTTGAGTAGTAATAATGATATTGCAGTTGATCAAACAATTCACAATAATGACCTCTTGCTAAAACATAATGATTTGTTTTTAATTTAGGGAGAACTCATATTTACTGCATGTCACCATTCCTTTTGCTGTGATGAATATTAAACTTCTGATGTTAATGAGCAAAGCTAGCGAAGGAAGCAACAATAATTTGATTGGGTATTTATTTTATAACACAGAAATTCCCTGAAAATTTTAGCTTTTTCCCCTTAGAATTGTCAGCAACAAAAACCTTCATGTCTCTGTATATATCACAGAGAGTTTAAAATCATAGTCTAGATTTCACACAGTGGGAAGCTACCACTTTTGATATCATTCTTAAATTTTGTGTGCACACTTGTACATAAAAATGTTAAAAATTTTAAGAACTTCCTTAGAAATAATTTCACTTACTTTTCAAGTAGCAGGTGTGATATAAAACATACAATTATCACGACTTGTCCTGCATCTGTTGATTTATGATTTTTATCATTTTGATTTGTTTTATAAATTTTAAAAAAAGGAGTTGTCTTCCACAATCTATGCCATGACTTAGTATTCATGCACTATATCCAGTACACAGATAAAATGAGATAATATGTATCTACAATACAAACAGAATTTGTTTTTCTTACCATGCAGCCTCTCTAGAACTCCTTAATTGAAGAAGATAAAATTAGATAAAATAAATGGGCGTGCATAGTTGCTTTCATCAAACTTCCTACATTCCATGCATAGTTATGATTAAAGCCCAATTTCAAAGGAACATGCTTTCTTTTTTTTTTTTTTCAGTAATTAGCACAAGTTATACCTGGTAGCTCAGATTTTATATTGATTTATGTCTTACACCAACTATATGCCAGAACAGAACAGAATATATATTTTAGTGCCTGTTTTCCTTTACTTTCCTCTGATTCCATTACAGCCTTGATCTCTTGCCACCTTTATATAAAACATATGATACTGCACACAGCAGAGGGTCATATGGAACAGGTTAAGAGGAGAAAAGACTCTACAACCCAAAGTAATACATAAATCCTTCTCATTCATTCTCCAGCTGAGTATTCTGAGAAGCCATTTCATATATTTATAGCTGACATCTACTTGGCTTTCAGTCAGTTTAAAGATCATGCAAATCCCCATGCTACGGTAAATCTTAATGCGCAGTTCTTCCGTAGGAAGCATAGAAAGTTTTCCTTGATTTTCTTGATTTTTATGTATTTTGAATGAAAATGATCACACATATGAAAAGAGATATATTTTAGGAGAGAGATATTTGAACATTATGAGAACATTTCCCATGCTTTATTTTTGAATCCTGATGGACTTGATTCAAACTCAGAGATACTTTACCCAACGGCTTTCATCCAGAATTAAAACTCCACTGAAAGAGATGGGAATTTAAAAATTTGCATTTAAATTGATGGAAACTAAAGAAATTACATGAAGGGTTTTTACGACAGCTGTTTCATAATATATTTTTCTAGTGAGAAAAACAAAATCTCACAAGTTAGATAGGTAATTAATAGATAGATTAATTAATAGATATTTGAGTATATCAGTAACTCAGCAACTTTGAACTCCAAAGTCTTTACCAGTTTTTAAGCACAGTCATTTGAAGGAAAAAAAAAGAGGCAAGCTGAAGATTATATGTCCATTGGCATACCTATCAATGAAAGGAAAGAACAGTTTTCTTGAACGTTTGAGACGTTTCATATTCTTTCAATGGCCATGGCACAGGAAACAACCAAAAGATACCCCTAGCTACACAGGGGTCTTGGTCTCACATTTTTATATTAGGAGAGCCAGTTATATCTATATTTTGACATAAATCAGCCTAACCTTCAAAAGCAACATACTGTCACTCATGAGGAGAAGTGGTATCACCAGATGGTACAACAACCTCAAGCTGGCAAGTGTCAGTTACTGGTACTCCACACTCACACTTGTGTGTGAGAAGTGGCATCATGCACAGTATGTAACCACAGTCCACTGTGCCAGCTTCTGCCAGGAGAGGTGTTTGCTCCTTTTCCAGCACATGCTGGGTCTTTCCTACGTGACAGGCTCCCTGTAGAGAAATCCCTAAACCATAGCAGAAACCTCGTGTTGTTTCCAGTAGGTTCATACATTATGTCAGGTAAAGAGAAGCATGCCAAGTTCAGGCCCACCATCTTCCCTTATCAATTTACACTTCTCCTTGGCTTCTGTAGCCAAAGACCAAATGCAATTGCTCGTGCAAATGGGAGCGATAAAGGGTCTGTGATAACACAGGGCACGGCCACAAGCAAGGCTAGGCACAAACCACTCCTGTGCCTACTCTGCAAGGAATGCACGCATGGAACGCGTGCACGCACTAAGTGCTCAGACCATGTTCCCCCCTATCCTCCAGCCACCCTGTCAGCAGTGACAGACTGTGACTGCTGGGACTCTTGCTCCTTGCCACTTTGCCAGCTGCTTGTATTAGACCTGATACACCAAGGTTTGTAGCCGTGACTTCCAGTACTCACACTCACTGCTGCATTACAGAAGTTTTGCAGGCTCCAAAAGTCTCCCCTTCCACAGTACACTGATCCTTCTGGTGGATTGGAAAGGTTTTCCAGCTCTTCATTGACATAAAAATTGAAGGACAACTAAATTCTGCTAAGCAAATATGAAACTCCACTTGGTTTTCTGGAGCAGAGCTAATGGTAGGCTACAGCCCACAAATTTTGTTGTTGTGTTTGTGTGATTTTGTCCAGTATTTTAAGGCCATAATACTTTAATAGTGAGCTTGAGACAGCTGCAGCCAACTTCCTTTCTTAATTGCTATGCTAGAGTTACCTCAAAATATTTTTTAGCTGTAAGTTGTGTCATAGCATGGAAACATTCGAAAACTGTGGATTTAATAAAACCATACATCACTAGCCAAAAACATGAGAACCTAATTTGGGAAAGATGTTAAGATGTGTGGTTTGATGTCTGAAATGTTGCACCTAAACTTCGAAAAAGGCAAGTTTTACAGTTACTTATTTTCTCTCCTTTCAAACAACAATCAAAAGCAGTATAGAAAAATCTGCAATTTTATGGTCAATGTCAATCAAATTAATCACTTGAATGGTGCATTCAGTAACATTCCACTGTTTCTTAGGGACAACTATAGAATCACAGCACCAAAATTTCACAAAAAAATGGGAGGTTAAGAGGTAATTTTCACAGAATATGTTTTACATTAAAGTGCCTAACTCACCTGCTGCTATACATCTAGAACTATAGCAAAATAGCAAATAGAACAGCAAAAGCAAGAGGAGAAACAGCAGAATTTCATCTCCCTGCCTGTATGTCCTCCTGTCTGGTTATCAGAAAGCATCACTGAGAAAAGCTCCTTGGGAGCCTCCGCTGGTACAGACCCACTGCTCTACAAAACGGGCACAGCCTGTGACACCGTCACCACATTGGCTGCTCACTTCCTGTGTGCTCTGGGTATGCTGCCGATCACCCACTTACATCTTCGAGCATTTATATGGCTTGGCCCTCACTGTACAAGCAATTACTTCCCTAACATCACTGGCACTAGCAGTTTTTACCAGCAATGTGACTTTAGCAACAGTCTCTCCATTTTGAGGCCTGATGCTCTTATGCTATGAGATGATTTCACACTGCTTTGGCACAGGAAAATTACCTTAAAATGGGATTAAATGACAGTAATTTACAGCCATGTTGCCCTGCTGATGGCCTATGAATTTGTGTCTTGCTATACATGAAAATAAAACCAATTTTAAGATTTATTTCTTTGCTCTGCAACTTAGTAAGTACAGATTACTTATAAAAACACCAATTCTCTGGAACTACAAACCTACAATTTTTCCTGGTTTGCAGCACCTAATATAGGGAATATAAAACTTGGTATTATGCCTCACTAAGACCAACTCTCTAAACTTAGCAGGAAACAAGTGCATATGTGGCTTTTCGACCCTGTGGTTACCGCCCAAATCTCAAACATTCACATGAAGTCTGTACCCATGTTCTCTGATAGATTTGACTTCATTTGTATGATAGATCTTCAGACCAGTCTCAGAAAAACTACATCAAACCCCATTCTAAAGTCAAGTAAGTATATACATGTGGTCCTTCCTACTGGTATACCACAAACACACCACACACTGATCTAAATGGTAGGGGTTGAAAATGTGGAATATGAAGCAGCACAACATAAAGCACAATCCCACCTTATTCCAACAGCATCAGACACCAAAATTTACTGACAGATGTGCTTGTTAACAACTAACTTATCTCATTTACCCTACCTTTTGTCTACTGCAAGTATTTTATTCAGGATAAATCCCACGTTAAAGCTGGCCTCTGCCAGATGCCACAGTTCAACTCCTGCCCCATCCAGAGGTGGAAACACAGCTGAAAGGAGAAGTTAGAAAATCTTAAGCCCACATTCAGATTTTTTGCGGGGACTTGTGTCAGAGAGATGGTTCCAGCCTCAGTGCGCTCTGTCCTCATTCACCTTTCAGATTAGCTGCATCTCATTGGCAATGTCACAAGACCATCCCATCACCACTAGAGCATCGTAAGATGCAGGTTTTGTGAGGATAATCTGAAAATGGGTGGGCACAGATGTGCACACATGCACATACACACATACTGCTTTATAAGGGGACTCCACACCACAAGCATGCCATAGTTGGCTCAAAAAGCAGAGAAGAAGCTGTGGGAGTGACCTGAACACAGAGTTACAGATGTGGCCATTTAGATGGAAATCTTCCATCTCTGAAGGTGGCACAGGAATTTGGTAGACCCAGCAGGGCCAGGCAGCTGCTGGAGCCAGAGCCAGCCACAGATATGGTGCCAAATTAAAAATACCTCGAATCTTGCTCCAGTCCTAAGAATGTGTTTCTCAAATTCTTGCAATAAAATCTTCACCTAAATTTGTTTGGGAATATTTAAGATGAAGCAGAGTAGTTTTCTCATAAGCATGATGTACTTCACAAATGGGGAAGAAGACTGTAATTCGAAATGCAGATTTATACATGTCTATCACTCTGGGGTTCATAGTTCATACAACAGAAAAGAGCATCAGATCTGATGATCCACCATCTTGAGAGTAACTCCCATTTCTTCTTTTTTTCTTATATCAGTTAACATGGAAGAAACTGGCATGGTACAGCCCATCACACCCCTTTTTCTACTTTACATAAGGCCTTTCTCTGCTAAGGTAAAAAAACTCTGGAACAAATGAAAATCCAGAAAATGCAAGATCTAGGCCAGTGTGGAATTGTACACCTCAACACTGAGCATTTAACAGATGGTATTTAACAGAAAAGTAAAACTGATTATATGAACCAATTTCACAAACTTATTAATAAAGGTAATTAACAAAAGTAAAACAAAATATATTGAATTTGATTCAGAATATCAATTCACATTAAGACTCCTAGAAAAAAAAAAAAGAAAATGCAGTGAACTCACCAGAGGCAGGAAGCTGAAAGAGGCTGTTGAAAATAAACGTTACGGAAGTCAACTATCCTAGACGAGACAAGGGAAGAAAAAAAGAAGAGTGGTGTTCTGTGTTCCTGGCTTTTTCAGATAGAGTTCATTTTTAGCAGATTAGAACAATTATATCATTGAGAGGACAAAAAATCCAAAAGCTCTAAAGGTAACCTGAGACACCTGTGCACACAGGCCAAAGTAGTCCTGGCAACTGGGTCTAGTTCATCTGGAGGCAGCAGTCATAGCAGACCCAGATGCAGTGTGACGAGAAAGAGTGGAGAGATTTAGCGTAAGTCAGCTTCCTGGTGAGAGCTTCACAGCTCTGCCTCTGTGGGTTTCTTGTGGGTTGGTGTATCTTTCTCTCTTTGGTGACTATAGGAGCAGATGTAAAAACCTTGAAGGTGGGGGAGGGAGACAAATCCTCCAGGCTGCAGAAAGCTTTCTCTTTGCACTCTGCTGCTCCTCCAGCTGCCTCCTTCCTGCTACAGGGGCTGATGGCACAGCACAGCCCAACAGCTCAACACCTGCGAGGAGAAGAGGAGCAGATCAACAACTGCCCAGCATGGCTACGTGCAATTCACTCTCTGGTAGCAGAATGATGTTTGGGATTTTTCTGCAACCTGGAATATGGCCCTGCCTTTACAGAGGAAAGTATGCATGTTTAACTGACTTTGTGCAAAAACCCAAGGCAGGCACTTTGGGCTGATTCAACATCGGTGTACATGGTTTTGTTATAATACAGTGAGGATCCCTGTGAAGCACTGGTCAGGATTGATCAGTACTATCATTTTATCAGCATATAATCTCTTCTATGAGCAAAAGGAGGCTGAGCAGGTAGAGGCAACACAGACATTGAGACTCTCACCTTTCCCAGCATAGGCAAATTGAGCTGGCCAGATCTGCATCACTTCCAGCTACCACAACTACTACCACAACACTGAAAGCAAAGTTGTGATGGTAGTTTCAGGATTTCAAGTGTCTATGGTATATACCTCAGGTGCCATCAGCACAAGAGGTTGCTCACTTTATATGATCAGGCAATCAGTCTGCAGGAAGGGCACTCCTGTCCCATTCTCCAGAAGTAGCCCAAGTGCACTGGCAGAACAGGAGAGCTACCTCTGAGCTGAAGGTGAGGGGCCTGGATGACCAATGCAGTGGAATGTCTGGCCCTTAGGCAAAGCACAAGCACTGGCTTCCCAAGCAGCCTTGAAACCAAGTCCTTTTCACCAAGTATTTTGGGCTCAGTGAAGTTATCTCAGACCATCTCTAGCCATGAAACAGTAGAGCTGACTGCCCGATCCAGATCTAATGCCATGCTTTTTATGTTCCTTGAAGGACAGAAACTTTCTGAAGACAGCTAATGAATTGGTCCACATTAACATTATGACAGTATAATGTATTCCAAGATAAAGTCATACTGCTTCCAAGAAAGATTAAAAACCAACAGAATAATTTACAAAATAAAGCAAAAAGGAAACTTGTTTGTGCAGTGCTGCACAGTTAGGCTGGGGAATCAATGTTTTTCTTTTCCCTACAAAATGAAATTAATTCAGTTGATTATCAACAGTGATGAAAGAAAGGAAGGTCCACGGAAGACATTTTGGGAATCCTATCTTCTTAAAATCTTCAATCTTCCTTTTAGTTTGAGACAAGACTTTGAATAAGGGGCTTCAGCACATCACCAGTTTATGTGAGAACTTGTGTTTCCTCATGTTCACATTAAACATCTATTCTTCTGTTTTTAACTGGGTTTGGGTTTCCCAGTACCAGCCTAAGCAATGAGGCAGTAAGTTTCCATTGCAATTGTGATAAAGCAAATCAGGTACCCAAACATTTTGAAATGTTTCCATCAGAAACATTCAGAACTGTCAGAAGTAGAGAAATAAATACTATTTGCAAATTATACTGATATAAATGTCTTTGGTGATCATCACCAATTTTAGGTCTGCTACAGAGGGCAGATACTTAAAAATGCAACTACTCTTCTCTGTTTCATGCTAAGATTAATCCAGATGTGAAGCCATCTGGCTAAGTAGTTTGCATTTTGGAAAGAGTGCATCCATCTGTAAAATACCTCATAAACAGCTTTTGAACTGAGTGAACTCAGCAAAGAAACAAAACTGTAGAGTAAGAAACATTTTCTAACATGTCTTGATTTCCACCCATTTCCCTCCACTACATTTCCTGAATGATCTTGACCCAATAACTTCCCAAAAATAGTTGAATTTTATTTATTTGAGACTTTTCTAAGTAATACACATGCTTCACACATTTGATCCATTATTTCACTTCCAAGAGACCTGGAACTCCAACAAAAGACCCTCAGCTCCACACACTCTGCACATGTAGGTAATTCCAAAGTTAGATGCAAAATTGACACCTGACCTGTTTCTCTTAATCTTTGATTGTTTGTAGGGTTGGCTTTTGGGAGTTTTTTTGTCTTTCTTACTGCAGTTTTTCTGCTCCTTTTCACCTCTTCATGCTGTGCAATGAAGGGGAACATCGGGCTGTGAGAGAATAGTTAATACATTAAAAAATACATTGCTTCTCCTTTTTTAAAAACTCATTATGAGTCATTATCTGCAACTTTCAGAAATAAACACCTTGTTGCAGAAAATATTTATGGGGGCGGAGCGAAGGCTTGCAGTTTATTTTTGTATTCAGAAGTAGGCTGACAGCAAAAAACAAAGTCTTAAACCACAGGTAACTAAGAGTTCATAAGAAATTATAAAATAATTTAAAATGACAAAAATAACATTAAAATATAAAATGATATTACCCAGGGTCTTGACATGGGTCAGTCTACAATGAAAAGTCACATTCCTTCTTAATCCACTGCTTTCTGTCCCTCTTGGAGAAAAAAGAAAGCTGCTGGTGTTAGGAAGGGGGTTGAGATTAAGGAAGGAAGCTGTTCCTGTCCCCCCTGCCTGATTTCCTTTTTGTTCTCAGGTTCACTCAGCTCTGATTTTGGTCTGCCTCGGATAGTGTGGTATGTGCAATGCTCAGGAAGTAAACCATGACACTCTTGATACCCACTCTATTTAACCCTACAAACCTTTCTCCTGTCCTAGATGATCATTAAATTACACAAAATAAAGCTAATTGTTGCTTATTGTCTAGGCAGTGCACCAGATATATAAACAAAACACAAGAAGAAATATGCTTATTTTGTGAAAAAAGAGCCAATTCTTTTCTGGTATCATTTTCAAAGGGAGGTAGGAAAAATGTGCAGGTCAAGGTGTCAGCTGTGTGCTGGGAAAACGGGGATGTGTCTATTTGCCTTCCCCTGAGTTCTTGGACAGTATAGGGGAAATCAGGTAGGATGACCAGACACATTTCAACCTGAGGCTGAAGTCATTCCCTTCCCAGGAACAGGTACCTCAGCAAAAGGGAGGCTTCCTCACAGCATGGCAGAGAGCATGCTAAGGGAGTCTCTAAAGTAGACCAGGCACAGTAACTTCACATTATTCATTGCGAGAGCACTCAGTCTGAAAGAAGAAATGAAAATGCAGTCTCACAAGCACTTCCTATATGGATTTTGGTAAAACTCTCACACATTATTTACTATGCCTTAATGAGTTTAGGCTTTGGTTCATCATCAACCTAACATTATGGGTCAGATAACCTTCAAGTTCGGTAGTGAAGTGGCACAAACTGAAGCCTATGCTGATAAAAGAGAACCCAAAATCTAACATGAGGCAGGTTCCCGACACTTTGTGTGGGCAGGACTAGAGGCCTTCAGAGAGTGAGTCAAGGCCTCCCAGAATATTCAGACTGGAGCATGCCTGACAGAGAAGCCTAAATGAAGGAACATGCTTGAAATGCCACCCTCTCCCTGTGGACTCTCTTGCCTCCCTCCTGAGTTACAAAGCTCACCTTTCAGCTCAACTCAGCTCCTGAGCCCCTTCCCATGCCATTGCCTCTTCCCCTTCAGTGACAGTCTTGCCCTATGCTTCAGGTGCCCACAGAGCAGCCCTCCAGCTACTCCTGTTCTGCAGGATTTGGACCTAAGCTGCCCAGTTTCTGGGTGCAGTGCTGAGATGGGTGCAAAGCACAGAGCAACTCAGACCTGGGCATGCTTGAGCAGCACAGACCTCTCAGACCCAAAACAGAAAACCCTGAGTTGTGCAAACAATGATCAAACTTGGTTTGGCACCAAGATTTGGGTGCAGTCATCTCCATTCATCCAGCCCCTTTTCAAGACTGATGCAGCTCCATACATTAAACCCATACACTTCTGAGGGAAGGCAGACAGAGATCTCCCCAATTTCTGAGACCACAGCTTTCTGCTACCTCAACTACAGAACTATTCTTTATTACTTTGATGTTTTCCCACTGTGTAGAGGTTACTAATTAGCTATTTCTCTGAGACAGTTCTCTTGAGATCGGGTTGTCAGCACCATGGGCTATGTGACAAAACTAACATTTACATACTTAATGTTTTCTTGGAATCTGATACACAGATTCCCCCTATGATGTCAGTGCAGAACTGGTGGACAATGTACAGGAAAATATTTTCTCCAGAGCAACATGAAAACCTACATCCCGTTTCTTGAAAGTGAAGCATGTTTAGGAACTGCACTGTTACATAACTCCCCTGTCTCTCATTCTGAGCGAGCCTAGCATAAAAGCAGTCACATCACATAATCATAGAATGTTTAAGGGGTGGAATGGACCTTAAAGATCATCCAGTCCCAACCCCCAGGCCATGGGACATTTCCCACTAGACCAGCTTGCTCCAGGCCTTATCCAGCCGGGCTTTGAACAATGCCAGTGTTGGGACGTCCAACAGCTTCCCTAGCAACCTGTTCCAGTGTCTAAGAACTAATTCAATCTTCTTCCCCCAAATCAGGTACTATTTCCAATACCCATCTGCTCTATTGAAGGAACAAGTTTCTTTCTGTATTTGCCTGGTTGTGTTTTTTTTGCTGGCACTCTGGGAAGACATTTGCCACCTCACCAGGCAGACCTGGGGCTAAGGGCAGACCTCTCCGACTGGCAGAAGCTGATTTTAGTCTGCCTCAAAGAATATGGTGTGCGGAATGCTCAGGAAGTAAACCATGGCACTCTTGATACCCACTGTATTTAATTCTACAAGCCTTTATCCTGTCCTAGATGATCGTTATAAAATAAAGCTAACTGTTGCTTATGTCTAGCACCAGTGATATAAACAACACATAGGAGTGTGCTTATTTTGTTTTAAAAGCGCCTAATTTAATTTTTTTTCTTAAATTTTCAAAGGGAGAACGTGCAGAAAGTGCAAACCCACATCTGTTTCTCTAAACTCTCTTGACTTTGGCAATTTTCTCTCTCCCGGGGGACGTTCTCACTTCCTTCCACCACCCGGATCTAATGCGAAACTAACGCCAGAGGCTTCGCTGGAAGCATGGAGGAGGCTCCAGTTGTTTTCTCTGTGAAACCACTCCCACCTGAGGCCGGCCCGGCCCAGGGCCCAGACCGGCCGAGGTGCGCCCAGCGGGGCTGCCAGGCCGAGCAGCTACCGGCACCGGGAGCCAGCGCCGCGGGAATCGCAGGCTCCTCCTTTGGCTCTGCCTGGGAGACGCCGGGCTGCGCTGTGTCACAGCAGGGAGGTGCCGGAGGGAGCTTCTTCCCTCAGCAGCGCCGCTGCAGCCGCCCCGGGGCTGCCCCTCCCCTGCTCCCGCAGCCCCCGGGCAGCGCCGGCGGCTCCGCGCCCCGGGAAGCGACGGCTCCGGCAGCTCCCGGCTCCGGGCCCGCAGGAATCGCCGGGCACACACGGCCCCGGCACCCACGGAGGGAGCGGACACCCTGCTCCCTGCTCCCTTCTCCCCAGTGCCTGCTCCAGCCCCAGCCCCAGCCCCATGGCCGCGGCCTTGCCTTGCCCCGTTGGTGCTGCTGACCGTGCATTCGTCTTGTCAGGAAAGAAAACAGACCAGGGCCCCCACCCCAGCTATGGGAGAAGCCATTGGGGTTCCCCTTGGGAAACTCAGAAACTCAGCCGCTGGTTTTGTTTTGAATGTGCCTTTCCCAATTGCTCCTGCTTCGAAGGAGATGGGGATAGTTACACTGCTCAGGCTCTCTGCTTCACCAGCGAGTTCCTCTTTTCTAGTCCGTAAACACGGAGATGTTACCCCAAAAGAAGTCAGAACAGGAGCCTGACTTAGGTGCCCTGACCTGCTCCCGAAGGGAAGCCCCCCTGGTAGCCGGAGTGCGTCATCCCTCCAGTTTAAAGTTCTGCCATCTTCAGCGTATCAAAGTAGCTACTTCACATGGCTATCTTGATAAATGCCCAACCTGTCTATATGGCACTGCAAGATAGTAAAAGGAGGTAATTTGGAAAGGCAAGGGTGAAGAAGCCTACTTTCACCCTGATTTAGAGGAAAATTCCAAAGCAATGCCTTGTGAGTTAGCTGACATGGAGCAAACACTCATGGAGAGCTCCCACAGACCAACTTCACAGGGCTACCATTTCTCCATTTACAGACCAAACTGATTAAATCTGTGGCACTGGCAGAGGATTTCCACTGCTTGCTCTCCTGGCCAGTGTGTATGACTAGCCACAGATGTCTATGAAGGATAGTGCTGGTTCTCAAGGTAATACAAAAATAACACTGATCCATGCAGTTGCTTACCAATTAGTGGCAACTCATGAGAAGCCAGTGCTAGCCCAGCCAGGCCCCATGATGCAGAAAATCAAGGAACATCACAGGGGTCCTTTACCATCAGAGTTTTCAAGAAGACTGTGCCACCAGCAACATCCACAGTGGCACAGAACTTCACCAAACAGCACAATGCCTTTATGTCAGTCTCCAAAAAGACTGATCTGCCCAAGCAGCCAACCTACTAACCCAAGGTAGTTGATGGAGAAACCTTGACATTACCATCTTTAAACCTGTGTGCAAAAATGAACTTGTCTTGCCCATCTCTAGCACAGAGCAGCAAGCATATTTTGAAAACCAACTCTACCCCACCCATCTGGTAAAGAAAAAAAAATCACCAAAATAATACTCCAAATACAGTGTTCTCCCTCTGAGGAAGGAATGAACAGCACGTGATGTGTAATAACATCCTTTAGCACCTGTCATACAGAGAAACAACTCCACTTTGGTAGGGGCACAGTAAACTGCTGCCACCATCATTCTTTGCCATTGGCAAGGGCACCACCTATTGTCAAGCTACCTGACACATTCCACCAGCAGACACATTTAATTATGCTTCAATAATTTGAGCTGACAAACTGTCTCAAGCAGTTTTCAGTCCTAAAGTTCAAACAATTTTCCTAAGTAAGGACAGACTACAATATCCTATTACTCTTATTTGTATAGGCAGACAGACTCTCAGAAGTCCCCAGGGTTGCCTTTGAAGAGCAACTCCCATCTGGAAGCAGAGAGGTGCTCAAGACTATCCCAGCACTCAGGAAATAAAGGGCATGAACTGAAACAGAAGCTGGTGAGTCAGGATGGACTGTTTTAGCAAGGGTAGGAGTTAAGCTGCCTCAAGACAGAAGGCAAGTGCAGCAGTGTACCTCCACTTAAAACATCACAATTTGAGACACATGCCCAAGCTGGACCTTCAGCCACACTGCCAGAGCAGGGAGTCCTGTAAGTAAGGAGCACACAACCAACGAGACATTTACCAGTGCTGTGGTCTAATAACTGTGGCTCAGGATCAGCCATGTAACATTTAAACCAGCATCTGCCAAGCTTTCATGTGTTCCCAAAACCTGTTTTTCCTGCTTTCTTGAACAGCTTGAGTTAGGGCTTTGCTGTGGAAATGCACAAGCCTGACTTGTTTCTGCAGTCAACCCAAACTGCAAGGCAATGAAGTCATAGAAATGATTCTGCAGGAGTCATCTTGGGTCACAGCAAGTTGTCCTCAAACTGAGCTAATAAAATAAGATAGACTCCAGCCAGCACTTTGGTCTTGGGTGTTGTTCCACGTTTCCAGACGATACACAGGAAAACACCTGCACCAGACCAGAACAGGGCAGGCTTAGGAAAAGCCAGGCTTATTAGCTCTGTATCCACCACAGTGCAGCGCTGTGCTCCCTCAGGATCCTGCCTCTCACTGCCCCTGACCTAAGGACTCTTGCTACATGAGGTCTGTGCAGAACACTTCCCTCCCCCAAACTCCCATTGCTGCAGTGGTCAGACTGCCTCTCCCCTTGACAGGCACTATTGCTCTCACTCTCCCATGAGTGAGCCAGCCTGGAATTGCATCTCTTCAGCTACTTCAGGCCGAAAAAATCTGAAACCATGACCCTCGTTTTCAGTAATTTGAGCATTCAGCTCGCACTCGCAACACTGAAATTCAGGCCACAAATCTGTTCCTTTTTATTCCTGCAGATGGTTGCTTCATCTCCCTACAGATGGTATCCTGAAGCCAAGCAAGTGGCTTTTGTGCAGAACTCCAAGACTACTACTATTTGAAAAAATTTGATGCAAGCTGAAACATAATTTTCCAAGGAAAGACAGAAGGCTATACTTGTGACAAAAATCCTTTATTAAACTAGATTTTGTAAATTCCTTTTCATATTAGAAATTCTAAATGCAAATTACAAAACTATTTCAGTAAAAAACAAAATAATAGTTAACAGCAAAAGTACAACTTTATACAAATAAAAAAATCATTTTTTTATTTTAATTTAAAAATAGAAATTTGTATCTTCCAATGTACTGGTCCTAACAGCTTTTACAGTTGGTAGCTGCAATACTAGGTGTTTTCACATGCATATTCACATCTAGTCATTTAATCCTCTGCAGAGTTTATTTAGCTGAAATAGCATGAACAGTTGGGCTTTCAGTGGGTTTTGATGGGGGATGTATCACATGATATTAAAAGCAAAAGCCAAAGTCATTAAGTATTGTCAAGGTATCCTGAAATATTTTTAAAAAGAAATTTTTTCCCTACTACTTTCACAATCAAATAAAATGCTTTTGAAGTCACACTGCTTGAGACAACTTTCTTCATTGCACCTCTGGCCTTTTTTTTAAGTCCAAGATCACTCATCAATGTTAACATGAGCATTAATTTTGTATATTAAATAATTATAATTCTACTAAATTGAAACTTGGGATAACTATTAAAATGTTTGGTAAAAGAAGACACGAAAAGTCACATATTAAAGGCTACAATTCATCACAATCACATGCTGTTGAAGAACAGAATAGACAGTGGTACACAAAATAGGTATTTTAACAGTTGCATATTATTTCAGAGTGCTGGTGGCAGTGGCAATACTGCTATTTTAAGTATAAGATGATACAGAATTTACACAATACCTCAGGATTCTCATGGATTCTCAGTGATGTAACTGCAAGAGACATCAAAATGGCTGGAACTTCTAAAATGTAACCTACTTTGAAATACCATTTTGAAATAATTGTATTTCAAAGAATTCATCCCAGAATACATTACAAAATCAGTCAGAGAAATACAAGATCTCCAGTGTTGTTTTCCTGGAATATTGGCAAGTAGCTGAAGGCATGGAGATCCTTACTGGTAAAACTCTACTGTGTGCACTGGTCTTCAGACCTATTCTGTATCCAGCTCAGCACAGCTTTTAAGCACAGGCTTGAGATCCTTCAGAGGATCATCATATTTTCTCTGAGTCAGAACTGCAGTGCCTTGTTTTGAGTTGCTGAAGCTGACAGAGGATCTGTCATTATTTCCAATAGAAGCAAGACAGGTTCTGCCAGTGTTGTGATTTTAAGCTATCATCTCCATCAAAGTTCAGCTGGCAGTCAATCAACGCACGCTAGGTGAATGACCAATCTACACCAGGCAGGGCATTCAGAGGAGGAAGAGAGAAAAATATTCCAAACTGCTCTTGAGCTGTGTATTTCTCTGCTGACTTTGACAGACTGGACAAAAATTCTCCTAGCACTGGGTAGAGCTGATTTTACCATGAACATTTTTAATGTATTTATCCAAATAGGACTAAAGGATGAAAAAAAAATATGAAAGGACACTGAAGCTCTCTAGGAACAGCTCCTTTCTGAAAAGTCCTAGCCCACTTACAGGCACTGTTTATGCACTTTTAATTCTTTAATCTCTTTTGTCCCCTTAAGCTTGCACTTTTAGCATGCAATGGTAATTCTGAAAGAGGAAGCGGTGACTTCTAAAATATTTCTAAGCACACTGGCCAGAGCATTTTCTGGGGAAGTGAGAGTCAAGTGCAATCACCATCCACTTGCTAAGCCAGAAGAAGGTAAAAAGCTGTGTTTCTCATCTCCAGGGTAGAGTTGTCAACTGGATTATGATGAACAGATGGGCAAGACGACAACTTTTTCTGCTTGTCTTTTGAACTAAAATCTAATCTTTGTCCATGTCGGGAATGGTGTGAATATGCTGAGTGAATCAGGCTGCCTCCCAAAACAACCACAAGTGTTGGCACTTCCTTGTTTACAGGCACATCTCTGTAGGACTTGGGCACTGAAGCAGCTCAACACACAACAGCCACCCAGGCCAACCAACAGGGACTATACCACAAAGAGTTGTCCCAGAGAGCTGCAACTCCATTTGTTATAAACAGCAGCACTAAGGAAAACCTGTTCAGGAACAGAAGGAAGTTCCTTGGTCCAAAACAAAGATTTTGGCTCCGCTGAGACAATTCTAGCATTTGCAACCCTGTACAGCTGATAGTCTGAACTATTACCTTGAGGCCAAGTGCCTAAATGGCATCTCAGTCCATTTTAGGAACTGTCACAGAGGGATGGAGTGCGGACTTCACCACACAGGACATCATGCAGTGTCAGAAACAGCTCTGTTAGTGCTATTTGGGGACCACAGATCTTTTGTATTTCACCCACTGATTCCCGGAGCAGTGCAGAGAGAAGGAAACAGAGAAAGGACACAATTCAGATGAACTAACTACCCAGAAAAAATATTAAACATATTATGGCAGTCTATTATTATAGAAAGAGTCCCTTTGATTAAGTATTACTCAAGCTATTCTTCCACTTGAAATCACCAGGAAAAGAGTATTGTATCTGTTGAAGCACGACAAACTCATTTTTAAGTCTACCATGCATCATATTCACTGTGTATGTATTAGAGTAAATACATATATATTCAGGAAACATCATGTCTTTCAGCCTGTCAGCAACTTATGCAGACACATTCTCAAGTGAAACCTATTTCTGTGGACAGCTTTTCTCACAGAAGTTCTTTGTTTATTAGTACTCATGCATACAAATTGCAGAACTTGCACACACATATGGATTCATACACAAACACTATGTGCATGTAGTTCCTGGATAAAATTTACTACAAAGTGGTTAAAATTTTAAAAACTCCTCACATTAATCCCTAATCTATTAATATTATTCCTAATATACAACTCACACCTGTTCTGAAAAAGCCGTACAACAAAAATTCATATGCCTTTCAGAAGGCAAAGATGTAAATAAAAATAGCAATGCATTCCAGAAGATATTTCTATTAAAAAGTGTTCCGATTGTTTACTGGAAACACTTGCCTAAGTACAGTTGTTTGTATTTCATTTTTGAAGGGTTTTGTTTGGGGTTTTTTTAATGTTGTTTTGGTTTTTTACATGGCTATTTCTAGATGCTGATGCAACACCACCAAAATCAGAGTAACTTCTGTACTACCAGATTTTCCAGTTGGACAATTACTATTGCAATATTAGCATTCACTTTGATGTTATAAATACATTTAAAATGTCTCATTACCATAGTTTCTACAAGGAAATCACCAAACAATACACAGAGAATGAAGACATCATTATTAGACACTTGTAAAGTGAAACAGTACTGCATTTGCTGCATTTAAAAAGCCACAAAGTAAGAAACAATTTTAATCCAGTAGGTGGATCTCCAAAACAGATTGAATAACAGCATTGTGTTTTTCCCCTTAATAGATCACATGAAATATGCCAAATTACCTAACACAGAGCTGGCCTTAATGCACAGGCCTTATATGCAACTTCCTTCAATAGCTGCAGAAGTTTAGAATGAAGTAAGGATAACAGAACTGGTCAACCCATCATAACAACTAAAAAGACAGCAGATTTTTGAAGAAACCTGGAAATACTCAGCACTCAGATATAACTGAATTTGAAATACCAGTAGTTGCCCAATTTCAGCTTCTCCTTAGCTCTTCTGAAGGGTTTAGCACAAAGTTCTGAATTATAAAATACCCTTGTACAAGATAATATGTTTTAGAAGTACAGAAGCCGCAGTAATCAAAATGTGCAAGGGTCAAAAGGCAGATTAGGTATGCTAAGAAGACAGTTATATTAAAAATTGTACCTTAACTTCCCTTAAAAACATCATATATTTCTCAGCAAAATTCTTAATCTGCATTTCTGAGATTTCAGATCCTTTTAAGTATCTTCCTTTTGCAGATTTAAAAAACTACTATTCCACACAAAAATTCATTGGAAACATACTGACAAATCCACTTGCTGTAAATTGAGACCAGTTCTAATAAAATATCTTCCTTTAAAACAGATTACAAAATACCAGTGCAGTTGTTCAAAACATGGGGTTTTTTTCTGTTACCCGGCGGTCATCTGACACCTCAGTTTCTATATTCCTCTTTCCACAACTCTTCAATTCAGCATGACTTTCAGGCAGCCTGGTTTTATTTCTGTGAACCTATGAAACAAGAAAAAAAGAAGCTTCAACATGTGAACTACATTCAATGCCATCACCTTCAATTCTCATCAAACATAGGAAAGTGGTAAGGTTCTCAGTCAAGTATATATGCATGTGAAAGACCTGGAAAAAGCAGAAACTAAGAGGAAGATTTGAGAAAAGAAAAAGCTGCCCAATATTCTTGGTTATATTCATTCTGTTCCTCTATTCCTGTTCCCCTTTCATTCCCTCTTCTTTCAAAACGGATTTTCATCCTTCTGTTTTATAGAAGCCAAGAAGGAAATGGGAAGTCATTGCTGTTTTTGAGTCTCACCTTCATGCTCACCTTCCTACACTGCTCTATATAAAAAGCAGCAAACACACTGGTGCCAGACCAGACTTACTAAATTGCTATCCCTCATAAACTGAGCACAAATGCAAGTATTAGGAACCAATAAAAAGCAGGATTAACAACTTCTCACAGTAAAGCTAGCAATCTTGAATGGAAATACAGAACTAAACTATCTCAGAGGAAAGGATCTCACATTTAATAGGTGCTACACAACTGCATTGGATTTGTGAAAAAACAACTGACTTAATTTAATCTGAAACAGCAGACCTGCCTATCTGTGTGGTGGTTTAACAGCATTCTAAAACTAAACTTCAATTTTCAGTTAGTTAAATGTGCGTTAAAAAAAAAATTTATCAGTAACAAAAATCTAAACTCACCTGAAGTTGTGGCTTGTGAGGTATCTGATAGCTGCTGGTCTGATGCGAGCGACTCCTCCCTGACTATGGCTTCCTCTTCCCGTGATAACAATGAGATATGGTTTACCACCAGTCTGCTGGTACTCTGCAACAGCAGGAATTGTAACGGTTAAAATCTTCCCCAGCAGAGACTTGGCATTCAGTATAACCCTTCCATGCATTCTTCTGAAAACTCTCACTGT
>VZTT01061078.1:13632-42176 GCA_013400855.1 Buphagus erythrorhynchus
TATATATTTATATTATTAATATAGATTAATTATTTATTTAACTACTTGTGGGGGGGAAACGTTGTGTTGCACATAAATAATGCAAAATCCAGCATTTCAGCACAAAGATCTTCCATTGCTGCATCAAGGCACTGCTCTGTTTTGAGATAAAGCCAGAGCTGACTCAGGAGAAACAGGTGATTAAACTTCACTCTACCTGCTCACATCCAAAATGCTAATTGTTTCAAAAAGGAGATGGGCATAGCAAAATCTGAAGAAAAGAGGGAAGGTATAGATGGCATAAATACCTTAACTTCACAGGCGTGGCACTTTTATGGTTCAGCATTTTTATGGTTCAGACTGTTTCCTGGGAAACATGTTTGAAAAAAAATACTCAAGAGCAATTAGGTCCACAGATTTATGTCTGTTTAGAAATTCCCTGTCAAGGAGGAAGATAAGGTATTTGAAGTACTGACAGGTTCCAGCACTCAGACAGAATGGGGACGGATAAAGGCATGAAAATTTGCTGAAGTCTTTTAAAATAAAGTAATTCCTCACACAGTAGTATTAATGTCCTACTGCTGTTAGTCTGCATTGTCAGCAAACACCTTAATGAGGAGGTCACAGACAAGCTGCTTTATTCCATAGGTGCCATTAAGCCTATTAAATTTATTTCCACCTTATTGACACAATTTTGCATTTGAAAGCGGCTACTGGTGGCACAAAGCCACTGAGAGTTATTAACATTTAAACAAAAGTCAAATTCCACAGGAAGCCAAAGGTTCTAAGGGCCAGAATCAGTGCTGGTAGGGAGGCATGTATGCAGTAGTGACTTTTCCATGGAAAAATAAATTCCTTTTCTGTCTGTGGTGTGAGGGGATGCAGGTCTAGGAACAGGCTGCTGTGCTTGGAGCTCCACACGCTCAGGTGAGCAGAGCTGTGAGCAGCAGAAAACCAGGGGTGATCCACAGAGCTGCTCCCCACACTGCCCTGGGAGCCAAGAAAAACCAGGGCTCAGTGCTGGCCCCACACATTTGTTTGGTTGAACATGGCACAACTACAGAGTCAACACAATGATGAGGCAGAAAACACAGAGATAAAATTTTCCTGTGCCACTGGTGGAGCTAAGCACAATAAGAGTCTCACATTTATGTATTTATAATTTGTAATTATAATTCTCTCTGATTTATATAGCTCTTTTTAAAATTTTATTGTCTTAAAATTGGCAATATCAGGTCTGAAATGTTCTTAATGGGAGATTCAAACGAAAATCTATTGACATTTGCAGAGATCTTAACCTAAAATAAATTGTTTCCAGGATTGTACAAGTTGTTTCTTTTCTTAAAACAAAACAAAACAAAAAAAACCACACAGAGACAAAACCAAAATTGCTTGACCAACCAAGACATTTTTCATTCTGTTTTCCTCTGGGCTCCCCACTGTAATTCAGAAAGAATGTGTGCATTGGATAAAGAAGGGAAGAACAAGCCAGCTTCCAAGGCAAGAGAGAAATGCTGATTTTGGAGCAGCAGCACTGCAGGCAGGGGCTGATGTGTGACTGTGATTCAGGATATTTGCCTGGGGGGACCCTGCCTATCAGGACTCCAAGGGAGTTCCCTCTACAAAGCTGGGAATTCTGCTGTTTGCCAGTATAATTCTCATTAATGTGACACAAATCGAGCAGTTTACTGCTTCAGCAGAACCAGACTTGTCCTTAACTGTCTTCCATCATCTCTCACAGGGCCTTCATCTTCCTAAATTTTGTTCTAGACAAAATTCTAGAACATAAATTTGTTCTAGAAGCCAAATTGCTTTGGCTTCTCTTCTATCCCACATTAAATCTTTGGATTCTTAATGTTGGTCCTATAGGGTGGGGGTGACATTTTTCATTCATATTCTTTCTGTTGGTCATTTCAATGCATGAAGTAGATTTTCTACTCCCATCACAACACAAACCAGTCTAGCAAAAAAAACATATTTAGGAAAAAAATTGGAACCTGTTTGAAGCATTGATTTTTAAAATAAAATATTTATGTTCTTAATTTGAAGTGTGTGGGTTTGTTTGAAATCACTAATTCTGTATGTTGCTCCATCACACACTAGTGATGGTGCATTTTCAGATGCTCCTTTGAGAACCATATAAAGTACAATATAACAACAAAACTGTGTAAATTAAAAAATAAAAACCACAACAAAACCAAACCAAACAAACAAAAACCCAGAAAAAAGCAATCCATTTTACCAATATGAAATATGTGAATAACTTAGGATGAATGAGTACAACAACCAAAGGTTTCACATACATCTTTTCAACAAACCACTTTATCTATGCCCAATTCTTTGTACTACAGCAGGGATAAGATCATGTCCTGGCCCCCAGGATGTACCATAAGATAAAGAACATTTTGAATTGAGTCTCCAGGAAACAGCAGAGATCATCAAATAAATCCTGCAGGTAATGTATGGCTGCTGAAAGGAACCAAGCACTTAATGAGACAGGCTTGGGTTTCTCTCTCCTCTAAGTCCTAAATAATTACAGGGGGCAAGAGCAGAGCCATATCCAAGAGCTGTGCTGTGCTGTGATGCAAATAAAACAATTAGGAGCCTAGAAATTAATAAAGCCTTCATTTGTGTCACATCTGAAATATCTAACCAATATAACTGGCTTTAATTTGACATTTCTTCCTAGGGCACACGACAGGAATTTAATTAAATCAATACATTTCTCCTCAATGTTAAGTATCCCTTTTTTTTTCGTGTCTATACTTGCATCTTGGCCATTATTAAACTCAGTAACTCAAGTCAAGTGAATGTGAAAACTTAAAGCAAAAGATTATGATAAGCAGAAAATTATGTAAAAGGTTGGGGTTTTTTCTATTTTTAAACAGTACTTTTATTTTTGAGGAGAAAACTTTAACAGCTCAAACTTCTGGAGTTGTTTACTAAGAAGGGAGATATTAGGGAATAAAAAATTATGGAAATAATATGATTAATTCACTGGAAGTTTTCTGATAAACATTGCATTCCATTTGCAAAATTTACAGGTGAAATTTCGGGAAATGTGTATAAGAAAACTCAAACTGCCACCAGGTGAATGTTTTGATGGAAATCCTGGAAATTTTATCTGAATTTAGGACAAGAATTTGTCCTACATGACTGTGAAAGTGTCTTCTTTATGGGACAAATGTCCCTTGAAACAGTTTTTTTTTATAAATACATCTGAAGAGAGAAACTCTTTAATTTAATACTGAGAAGATCCTGGTTTAATTCTGTGGATGAAATAGTGAGTGTGAATCAACACCCAAAGACCAACATCCACAAAACTCACTGCAGCACACCACAATTATCATTTTATGGTCCAGCTCTGTATAAGCAGAGTCTCAGAAATAAAGGAAAAGAAAGGGATTCCTTACTTGGAAAAGAAAGAAACAAAATGGGCTTCCTGCTGCTGCTCTACAGGAAAGTACAAAATCTCAATTGAATGGGAAAAAATAAATAAAAAAAAAATTAAAAAACCCAAAAATCTGGAGTATTAAACCCTCTCAAGTAGAAAATGGAAGGTATGGATGAAAAAAACTGGTGGTTCCCTTCCACCAGCAACCAAAATAGCTGCAGAAAAGTTTATTATCAGGACTTATATCAGACTGGATTCAGTTCTTGCAAGACACCCTTTTCTTGATTTGAGGATAATGCCTTTTTCTAATAATTTCATCTCTAAACTAACTTCATCTACAAGCAGCTTCTAATAAAAATCTCCCACAGGTGCAGTCCTTGCTTTAATGTGAAAAGGCTCTGTCTATTTATTCCTTAGCAACCAGTTTACTCTGGGTATAAAGCAGCACTGTTTCTAAAATCCAAACTGATTGCAGTGATCTGGGTTGCTCCTGAGGAGATTTATGATTTTTTTTGTCATTTGCAAAATAACTTTTGAAGCATAAAGAAGAATGCTTTTTCTTTTCCTGTGTATTTCCACTTGGCCCAATCAGCTTTATACTTCAAAAGATGGGGAGTTGTATGGTTTTGTTGGTTTTTTGGTTTTTTTTAATTTTCTCTTGAATCCTAAATCAAGGTGAAACAAATATAAAAGGCATTCTTCAAAAAAAATATTCTGCATTCATCACCATTTAAATAGATCAGGTGAACCAATCCACCTCAATAAGAGCAGGATTAGGAAAATAACCAGGCTGAATTATGCTTTTAACTTTAAAAGTGATCGCTGTGTTTACCTCCAGAGAGCATTCAGAGATAAATGGCTGCTATTAAAGTGATGATCTCATCAACACATGGCAGCCTTTCTCTCCTCACACACTGTGAAGAAAATAGAATTATCCTTCTTCTTGGGGCCCATGTCATTTCCTCATGCCTCACAGACTGGGAGAAATGAAGGCAGCATCATCAAGAGTGAGCCATCATGGAAAGGACAGGTCAAAATATTTTCACTGGCATTTGCAGATGAGCAGAATTTCTAACAGGATTTTAATTAATTCCTACAGAACCTCCTTTTTCTCCTCAAATGGTGATGGAGTGATTTGCCTCTTGCCTTAAAAATACAGGAATGATCCAGCTCTCCTTCCCTCCTGTGGGGTATCCAGAGGAACAGCACACTTTTCCTTCCCAGAAGAAGAAAAGCACTTGGCAGTGTTTTGGGAGCTTTGCAGCAGCACAGGCAGCACTGGCTGTCCCAGGACATCCCTGGCACCAGGAATTCACAGGCTGCTGCCAGAGCCCAGCCTGGAGGGAGGCAATGCCCTGGAACCATGAGAGCCAAGGAATCCCAGCTGGTTCCTGCCTCAGACAGAGTCAAGGTGACTTTCTGTGCCCTCATACAAAAAATAAATAAGAAAATGTACTCCACATTACCCATGCTGTTCAATATTCTCCCTGACTCTAAAGCAACAACTTCCCATGCAAATTAAACTTGCTCTTTCACCTCCTAACTGGAGTTGAGTCTCAAGCAATCCCAAAAGTCATGTACAGTCAAAAACACCATTCAAAGGCAGTGGCCAAAGAAAAGACCCTTGACTTGGTTTTTACTTAAAACTGGCACACAGTGCTGCTCTTTCACAATTCAGTCTTAGGGATAACACACAATGGAGAGACATCAACGTGAAAAATACTTATTGATGGAGGTAATGAACTATTTCTGCACAGCAATCAGGAAAATCTTTACCAATTTATTTGTCCCTAAATTGGCCCAAAATTTAATTTCCATTTTGCTCCCTGATTTATAACATATGCAAGGCACTTAACTCTACACCAATAAAAACTCTATGGCCAGCTTGTCTGAGTATTAGGAAATTTATTTTCTGAAATGTTTTAACATGCTCTGAAACCATTAGATGAACCTTGTGTGAATAGAAAATGTTACTGGGCATCTCTGTGGGAAAAAAAATTCTTATTTTAAAGATGCCATCCAGGAATTATGTCATTAGTTAAACAAAAATGTATAAAAAATTATAATCCAGCCCTCCCTCTGCATTTTTATATGCTTCACCATCATGCACTAAATGAATATATTTTAATTTATTCTCTCAACAGGATGAGAAGGAGGGGATGAAAAATGTCTTTTTTCCACAAAATATATAAAATCCAGGGGAGAAAAGTGGCTATCCCAAGGAAAAAACAGTGTCAAGTGTAGTGGTGACTCAGTGAAGTCACCTAGTCCCAAACTGGATATCCCTTTATTTTTCTATATTTTAAGGTCTTTCTTCTTAATCCCTTAAAATAACTTGGGTCTACATGGGGTCAAATGGAAAAGCAGTGAGCTCCTCTAAGAGGAAAACCACAGGCAGCCATCAGGACTCAAAACATCCACCAGAATTCAGCTTATTCCACACCAGCAGCAGCAGGTAAGAAAAACAAAACCACCTGCAGCTGCAACCAGTGAGATATTGAGAGTTTATTTACCTCTCAGCCCCCAGGTACCCCAGATTTTGTTCTTAGGTGGAAGTTTGGCTGCAGGTGCTCAAGCACAAAGGCAGGGCTGTGTTAGGTGGACAAGACACAACCTCTTCTGCTACTAAAAATTAAATTTTACAGGATCACAAAACTCTATGATTTACTCTAAATGACAAGATATTTTTGCTGCTTTATCAACCAGACCTGGAGCAGAGAGGTAAGAAAAGCCATTAATTTAACTGGTATTTGTTTGAGGGGGCTGGTGTTTGTCTTGCTGGTTTTGTTTCTCTTTAAAGTCACCAGCACATGGGAAAAGTTAGAGGTTTTATTTGCCATCTGGACAGTCAAAAGCTATTAGAAGTATATAGGAATTAATATAATTTACTTGTAAATTTAACAATATATTTTTTTCAGTATACACTTGCCAAAACAAACTGGAAGAGAAACAAAAGCTGCTGTTTCTGGAACAGATGTTATAAAGACATAAAGGCCAAAATAAAAACTGACAAGGGATTTACAAGCTAGTTTTTTATACCTTCCACAGAAAAAGAACAAACAGGGTGAAAATTTTTCTCAGGTAACATTATGGATTAATTTATGGATGGTTTGCAACTGAATCCTTTCACCTCATTTAAACATCTGTTTATAGAAAAGGATATATACCTTTCAAACTCTGGAAAGTTCTGCAGTTAAGTACAAAAGCATTGGCCAAATAATGGGAGAGGCTGAATCACAGGTGCTCTTTGAGAGAACCCTAGAATATAATTTCAGAGGGAGCTCATGTATGCTTTCTAAAATGCTTCCAGTGCAAATATAGGAAGATTAGAAAGAGAGAGGAGATGAAAAGTAAAGGTGGGGCTGAACAGATGAAGAACTAATTTCCTCTAGTTTGCACAATGAAAACATAAGAAAGACAGTGCCATTGCTGAAAACATTCACAGGAAACGGTCAAAGGTTCAAATTATCTTGATTATTTATTGTGAGCGTAATTCCAGCCCTTGTCTCCAGTGGAGTTGCACTGAGGTGATTGAGGCACTTGGTGCAGCTCTGCCAGAGCCCTTGGCAGGAGGGGCACAGCCATGGGCTTAGGTCAGGGGATGCAGCTGTGCAGTGCCATAGAAAGAAGAGCCACAAAATGCCATAAAAATGTGTCCAATACCATAAAAATGTGTCCAATGCCACAAAAAGACAGTGGGATCAACACAAGGGATGCAGCAGAGAGTGAGCAGGGCTCCAGGATGCTGATGGTGACACTAGAGGAGCACGTTCAGGGCAGACTGCCCCCTCAGATTATTCTACACCACTGACAAGAGTGACACACATCCCTGAGAGATGTGTGCCACCAGTGGAGCACAGGCAATCAGCTAATTATCTGCTTTAGATAATGAGCAAGGGACGTGCTTTCAGCCAAGGAAAATGATAAAAGGGAGGAGTCACACTTGCCAGAAGCCTGAGGTGAGAGCTTCCAACACACAGGGCAAAACAGATGTGCCCAAGCAGATGTGCCCAAGCAGATGTGCCCAAGCAGATGTGCCCAAACAGCAAGAGGGGCAGCAGCCCTGAGATCAGAGCTCTGAGCACCCTGCTGCCACTGCTGGTGGCTGAGCCAGCCCTGGAGCTCTGGGAGCACTCAGGAAGGGACCTGCAGTGACAAAACTGAAGCACTGATGGAAGCAAGTGCTTGCTTTGATGGCAAAGGATCACTGTCTGGAGGTTAATTAGCCCTGCATAACCTCACAGCATCCTTGTAGCTCTCCCAAAGTGCCCACCCCTTCTCCCAAAAGTTTCAAGCTCTCCTCTTTTTCCTGAGTTCCAGGCGAAGTTCTCTGTTCAGCCAGGCTGGTGGTGCCCACCAGCTCATCCTTCAGCACAGGGAATGAATGGCCTGCTCTTGTGTCTTTTTTCTTGAAGGATATCCAGCCTGCCTGGGCTCCTTTGCCCTTCAGGAATGCCTCCAAAAGGACTCTTAACCCATCTCCTAAACAGGCAAGGTCTGTCCTTCACAAGTCCAAGGCTGCTGACACCCCTCCTTACTCCAAATTTCATGATCACCACTCCCAAGACGATCTCCAACAAAAAAAAATCACAGAATTCCTTTATAGCACACCAGACTTCTGGGGAAAAGGGCTTTTCCCTTGGAAGACATCAAGTATTATAGACATTAGCACCATCATTAAAACAAAAAATAAACATAAGCTAGAATATCCCAAAGCTTTTCATTATAATTCTGAGGGTTATCAAATTGTTAATTACTTCAGTAATCTCAGGGCAGACAGAAAAGCGGCCCAGAACCAGCATTGACTGAGAGATCTCACACTCAGTAACAACAAAAACTGGTGAATATTGATATTTTTCTGAATGTCTGGGAACACTGTGACTTTGGAGCCACAACAGTATTAATAAAGAGATAATCAATAAAATAAATCTGGCTGCAATGTCTCCTGATAATAATTACTGAGTCATTAATACCATACATCTTTTACAAATTATATCTAACTTGGTGGGTAGTAAATATGAGCCTTACTGACAAGAACAGCTTTGCAGTTATGCTGCTGCATGTATTTTATGCATTTTATACCTGTTAGCATTCAATTACAAAATAGAAGTATGCTCTGTCTTCCTTGGCACCCTTTGAAAATTGCTTTTGCCATTTATAACATTCTCTTTTTCTCTCTTAGAAGAAGAGGGTGTTGGAGAAAAGTAATGAGGAACTACAGTGAGTAAGGGAAACACACACCATTCTGCAAGCCTGAATTTCTAAACATAAAATTTGGGGTTTGTTTCATGATTGAACACCTCTTTTCAAATGCAATTCATGCTTGCACAATGAAAATCAGGTTATTTCATATCCTTGCATATTCATATTCTCCACTGCTACTTGAACATGTATATGTATATATAAATATAATGTGATCTTTGACATTTTAATTAAAACCTATTAAAAAGTCTATAGCAAGCAATAAAGTCTAAATTTTCTCCCTAATTTTAACCTGCATTTTAAGGTTCTGCCTAATTTTAAGGTTCTGCATTGCAACTGTGTCATGAATTCATATAACCATGGATAAAAATCTCTCACAGAGAAGAGCATGGGCTGAGCCAAAAATTCTGGGCCTGACATCTAATTAAGATATACTTTCCCCTGATGAAGAAAGTTTTTAATCTGTTACTGTGTGTTACAGTGGTTCAGGCCTATATTTAAAGAAGCATTAAAAATGTACCTGAAGGCAAAGTCAATCTTTATATTTGACAGCTTTTTTGCAGTAAGTAGCAAAGTGAATATTTTATTGCTTTATGATCTAATGACCATTCTGTTTAATCTTAATGGAGTAAAGACGAGCAGGAAAATATGCTTAGGGGATATACTAATACATCAATTATGGAGAGTGGGAAAGTACTTTAAAAAGTACCAGTAATCTATTGCAAATGAACATCTCAATAAGCACTCCTAGCCACAGGAAGAGCTAAAAGAGATGCATTAAAAATCTACTCAGATTCTGCTCATTACAGATATGTTCTTCTCAGCTCTTAAGTAATGCAGCAATCACATAATTAACTTTTGAAAAGAGAAGCATTTAAAACAACTTGTATCTATGGAACACTGCAGGCTTTCTCCTTATTTTGCTCAGTGAAAATCAACTTTTCCATCTGCTTTCCTTAGCACTGTTGCAAAAGGGCTGAGACAGAGTGGCATTTCTCCTGAAGGCACTGCAAAAGTATAAACATGATTCCATGAAACAGACACCAACTTTTTGGTTAAAATAACAGGTAAAGAAGGATTAATAAACTCTGACCCTGCTTAACTGAAAACACACTATCCCATACAAGTGGATACTTGTCTCCCCTGGAATTTTACCCTGAAATGATGAAATGAATTTTACCTGGGAAGGTTTTAGCTTCTTCAGTAATTTTGGCTTAGACCTCTGTCCTGTCAGGTGACAGGAGATGACACAGCCCAAAAGATCTGTACATCCCAAACCCACACACCAGCTCCAAGGAAAAAGTACACAGAACTTCTCAAGTGAAATCACAGGGCCTGCTGTGAAAATGTGAAGAACTGATTGAAGTGATTAAAGTGATGAGGAGCCTCTCAGCTGAGTCTGAAGATACCACGTGCAGGAATTCAGGGAAAATGCCTCTGCTCAGGAGCTCTCAGCACAGAGAACTCTGGATTCCTATCTTCACAGAATGGCTCCAGTTAGAAAGGATATTAAAGATATCTCCTTCCCATGGCCAGGGACACTCTCTACTGTCCCCGGTTGCCCAGAGCCCCATCCAGCCTGGCTTTCAACACTTCCAGGGGTGGGGCAGGCACAGCTTCTCTGGGCACCCTGTGCCAGAGCCTCCTCACCCTCACAACAGAGAATTTTTTCCTAATATCCAATCCAAACCTACTTTCTTTCAGTTTGAAGCCATTGTCCCTTTTCCTGTCATTAAATGTCCTTGTAAAAAGTTTCTCCCCATCCTTCTCCTACTCTGAATTTGCCTACAAAAGCCTCAGAGGTCTGAATAAATCACTCCTGACTGAATGAAGAAACAGGAGTATCATTGACATGAATGTGATGTGCACTAATTCTGCCCACCATCTTATGGAGAGAGAAAAAGAAACAGGAAACATCAAAAGTGGCAGTTGACAGATGATTTACTGACAGGTTTTTTAATCTTATGAATAGGTGTCTACCATGTGTATAGTTCTTTGCCTATATAACTCAAGTGAAACCTTTTTATTTGACTAATAACATAGCAAACCTTAATTTTAGGGAGTGATTATTAGAGTGAATTTCTATGGGATCTAGAAAAATTGCATTTCCATTTGCAAAATGAAAAAGCCTCCATACTACAATTCTAAGAAGGTCTGTGTGTGGGATTCAAATTCCTATACGTTAAAAAAAAATCAGTTTTCACTCTTCCATCAACACAAGCTGTTTCCTGAGTATTTCAGCACAAAGTCTTGTCATATAGCTTAAATAACCAAGAGATTTCATTTCTTTGCAGCATTATGGAATTTTTTAAGCCAAGGAGAAATGAAGTTATAGCCATAAAACTCAATGGCAAATAATTTTTTAAAATTCCTGGATGCCTTTCTTAATCTAAAGACTGGGGATTTGTGTGCATCTTGGGTTTGAGAAAGCAAACTATTCATGGCTGTATATTTATTGATCAATGAGAAGTGATTGATAAAAGTGGAAGAGCCAGTGATGCACAAGCAGATTTTAGATGCTGGATCTGGTTACATTTGTATGTCTAGCTACAGACTTTTGATGTAGTTTACATGGATAAGAAAATTATTATAAACAGTTTCCTCATGCCTAAACATTCAGCTATGTGTATTAAATGGACATGTAGGTCTTTGTCTATTATACACATTTGTATACACACATATTCTGTTTTGTGTACATTGCTTTTAGCTGATGATGACAAAGATCTATTTCTTCCTTTGGTTTTTATTTTAAAAGCACAAGTCACATCATGAAGTTTCTGGCAGAATGCACTGCACACAGCTTTGGAGGAACAAAAGCAAAATAATTCACATGTTCTGAAAATTGCTGTGAGAAACTAAAGCTGTGAGCGTGGAGTAACAGCAATGATACAGCTGAGTATTGAAACTGAATTCATTGTTTTGGAAGAAATGTTCATATGTATGATGTTGGTACATGGCATTTTCCTAAGTGTTCTGAAATTTAGGTGGAAATAAGCTTTTGAAACAGAGTAAGAGCTCTGAACTGAGGTTCCTAAGCAAACAAGCCCAAAAAAAGTTAATCCCAAACTTTGCATTGTGGGTTATTTCCTTAGTTTTTGTTTATGTTGAAAATTTGTCTGAATAACTAAGGATTTGCAAGTCAAATGAGCTGTAGGACTCTTCAGCCTCAGCTGTTACTGCATGCTGTTCCTTTGAACAATATTTACCATGCAACAAGGGAGAAAACAAGGAAGATCCTGTGGTTCCTGACAAATGCTGCTAATGAGGGGGCAGACCCTTGTTTAGCCTTTGCAGCATCTCTTAACAGGCAGCTGAATGCCAGCAGCTCCTCAGCCACTGCATTTTAATTATTGCTTGAGCTGCTGCACAGGAAAGTATTTGCAGACAAATCGATTTCTCCCTAATTTAATTTAATTTTTGGTGGTCCTCTGACCCCTTAAAGGCAGGCTTTGCTGAAGCCCACAGGAGTTTGGGCAGTGTGTCCCACAGCAGGAGGAGCCCAAACATCTGCTCTGCATGCCTGGCAAACAGCTCAACGTTACTGGGGTTGCCTCTTCTGCAATTTGTGTTCCTTAACATCCTGCTTGTCCTACAGTATTCTAGGAGAGGGGTCCTGAGTGCCCCAAAGTCCCCCAAATGCTGCTCTGCCATGTCAGGATTGGAGCTGCCACTCCAAACCAGAATAGCTGCACAACTAAAAAAATTTCTCTAACCAAAGTCTGGTTTTGGAGTGCTGAACTTCTGCTGTCAGGTGGTGTTTGTCCCTCAGGATCAGCAGCACAAGAAGAATCACCTGAAATTCTCATGTTTCAAAAATACTACAGTGATAGACTGAAGGAAAATAATTTGAAAGCTATTTCTTCACATCTTTCCACTGGATCAATCTGCAACAGGAAGGTAATAATATTGTGGCAGCAGAACAGCATGACAAGATCTAACTGCAGGAAATGAAAAGGGAAGATATTTTAAAATACTGAAATTAGCAAACAATGTCCTGCAATCCAACCATATTGTCCCAAACAGGTGACATTTCCTTGTGACTTTTATGTCTGTGTGCTAAAATTATTGCATGCCACCCAAAGGAATGGATCTACCAGAAATGTTTCCTCCTCTAGCACTGCTCTGCTGCAATCCAGAGAGATATCACAGAGCCAGAGAAAATCTTCATCAGCTTTGATGGGCCTCTGAGCTATTACAGAGATGGAAAAAAGGGAAGGAATTTTGATACAGGCCCCATTTCTACACAATTTGGTATCAGAATTCACTGAGAAGACAGGTCTTTGAGTAAAGCCTACTTTTTTATTCTTGAAGGGCCTGCCTGCTGCAAAAACAAGTGTTTGAAGATCTTTTATTCAAAGAGAACCTGATTACTGGATTTTACTGAAAAGGAGTGTTTCTCCCTGTTTTATCAGAAATGGAGAGTCTGTGATGATTAGAAGAAAACAAACAGCAAGGCAAATTGAGGGAAATGAAGGAGAAATTAAATGTTGAGCTAACTTAACACCATAACTCATTGTTTGGTTATGCAAATTATCTCATATCAATTACTGGGTAATTATTCAGAGGGCAAAATCTCAAAGACTCCCATAAAAGTTAGAGGTGTGAAACCTCTGGAATTCATTAAGCAAGATGAGAACTCACAAGGTGGTGTTTTAAAAATCAAGGTGCCTTATTGATTAATCAAATAGCACTGGCTGTTAAAAGCACAAAAAATTAAAGCAAAAAAAAAGAAGAAAAGGTTTAGTTTTCCAAATATTATCTCTCCCTGTTTATTATCAGAAAAAAAGCCTTCAGCTGACAAGGGATGAGGGAAGGCAGGAAGAAATGAAGGAAAAAAGGCATTATTAATTAAGCCACTATTTTGCTAAAGTTTTGGCCAAAAGCTAAACAAAAATTCAAAATAATATTTTGCCCAGTGTTCCAAACTAGGGAGATGACCACAAGAAGAGAAAAGGCATTTTGTACCAAATGTGTTCAACATCTGCCAGCTCTCACAACCCCAGAGACAGAAGAACCACACGTGGAGCAGCAGTGGCACAAGGACTGCTGTAATCACTGACAGCTTATCCATAGCATGGTGATGTTTTCAGAGGACTCAAACACGTTTTTTCTATTCAGTTTTTACTGGCTGAACTAGTAAAAGTGTGTTGAATCTTTCATGTTTCAGCCCAGAAAATGATACATCAGTTTAAAATGGTTTGTCAGAACTTAATTTTGTGAAAGAGTCTTTACCTTCAATGGCTTTTAGACTAGCAAAAGGTGTTTTGTGGCACAGAATGCAGCACCAGTTCATTTTTTATTAGAGAAGCACATCTTTTTTATCATGAGATACTAAAAAAGAATGGAGTTGGGGTGAACATTTTTTGTTGTTTTTTTAAAGAAAGCAACACCAACTGAATAATTCTAATTAAAGTTTTCAACAGAAGTTTATTGAAATATGGAAGCCCCCCTTGAAGAGGTGTTCTGAGCCCTGTTGTATGAGTTATTTATTGGCACATAAAACTTCTCTTCATGACATAAGAAGACAGCTATTTCTTTCTGGCAGAAATACTTTATGAAATTTAGCAGAGTATACAAGGGTTTCAACATTTCTAATTACCAAAATGCCAGAGATTTTGAATCATTATATAAGGTATATCTTCCAAAAGGAACATATGATAAATCTACCATCTAGCCTTTTCAAAAGGCATTAAAAAGTGCCATAATTCACAGCAGAGGTGTATGCACAGAGAGCAGAGGAGCCTAACTGAGCAAACAGAAGTCTAGAAGCCAATTTATGACTGAGCAGCTTGATCTGAACAAAATTAGAATAAATACCCCATTAAAACCCTGCTGCCAGGCTGTAGTTAAAGTGGAAAGCATGCTGGGACAGAGCTCTGCTACTTCACAGCCACACCAAGCCCAAAACCACTGAAAATTCCTGGGTTTGCACAGGAACCTGAAGGGTTTTTGGGCTGTTTGGAAGAGCAGCAGCCATGCTTTTCATATCAGATTTTATGGCCACAGTAATTTTCCTGTCTTTTCAACAGGGTGCCTCTGAAATCTGGATGGGAACAAAAATGCCCTCCCTGAGGGCTGAGGAGAAAGGGGATGTGGATGCCATTCCCTGAAGCTTGCTCAGGCAAACCCAAACCAATCCCTTCTGGTTCCCATGAGAAACAGCAGCAGCAGGAATATCAGAATTACTTCATCTAAATCCCTTCATGTGTTCCAATCTCCTCCTGCAATGAAGGCCAAGCCACCAAGTTGTCACTAATTTTTTAGCTCCTTTAAACAAACACAGACTGAACTAATTCAACAAAAATCAGTTTTCCCAGTGCAGTTGCCAGCCTAATTCCCAGCTCTTGTCAGGGCTTTCCTGAGGTGAGGTGCTCAGGGAGAAGTTCCAGCTGTTCTGTCAAGCTCAAGTCACCTGAGCTGAAGCTCCCAGGCTGGCTGGTTTTAACTCCCCAAGCACACCACAACTGCTGATTCAAAGAGCAAACTTTGGAGCTTGTTTCAGTAAACACAATAATTTGCCCAGTGCTTTAATAAAAAAGTGATCAATATCCTGCAGATTCCTTTTTTTAATTCAGGTGATTTACCACCCCATCCTTCTGTGGAAGGATACAGCAGTGCCTTACAAAACAGATCGTTAAATGATAATTATTCAACAGAGACACTGAAATTACTTAAAAAAAAAAAAACTCAATCAATCATGACGAATCCAACACTGAATTTACTTTAATTTTTACTCTTTTTCCTCTTTTTTTTGGTTAAAAAAATCCAAATCAGGACTATTTTGCAAAGATAAATGTTGGCACGGAGTCATAACAATTGCATATTTTTATATTTTTTTTTATACCATTTTTTTGCTGTTTCAATTCACACACACAATTTAAGTTATCCTGCATCTAAAACTTTCCAAGCATCTTCCTGGAAACCAGAACTTGCTGTTCTGAAAGGTCTGGAGGCACACTCAGCTTTCATCTGAGCATGCTGAAGACAATCTAACAAGTCACCCCACTGACTGACATTTCAGAGGGCATTAAACCAAACCTGTAAGAATGTCACCTGTGGGTCTGTGGGGAACCTGCAGAGCTACACACTGCATTTTCTGGAGAAAGATGCAAGCTACAGAATATTACTTATCTTGGTTTAAAAAAATAATTGGTGGCAAAATTAATATTTATTAAGAAATAACTAGGCAAAGCCAAATTATTTCTCTTACAGTGAGAGATATTTAAAACATTTCTATTTTAGTATTTTTTCATCAGCTTAGGATACAAGCTTTAGAATTACACTTTACTCCTCCTGATTCATGTTTTAACCATCTTGTTTGTTTGCTCATTTATTTAAACACAGCAATCCCAATTTGAATGCAGAATTTCCCTTCCAAATTCTGCATTCATTTCCAACGAGCCAGTTGATCAAATAATGGGTTTGGGAAAAATCAGAATTTCTCCAAACAAAGTGGAAGTGTGGATATATCTCAGAGATAAGTGAGGTCAGTGCACATTCTCTCCCTCACATAATTCCTCTTCCAGCCTTTGTTTGCTCATTTCTAACCCCTCAGATTGCATGAATTGTCCCATTGTGCCCTCCAGCCACTGGACAGATTGTTTTAGTGAAACCCTTTCGTGCCCTGGCTTTCCTTCCAGGCTGCCAGGAGCATTTAACAAAAAGGCTGATTAGTTCCTTTAAGTGCTTTGTCCCAGATAAACAAACTGCAGAGCGAGTTTACAGGATCATCCATGCAAAAACCAACATGGGCTCTCTACAGGGACCAACCCCAGCAGCCCAAGGTGCCAGCTCAGGAAGAAAAGATGATGATGATGATGATGATGATGATGCAGCAAAATGTTCACACTTGAAGACCTTTTATCTAATGACACACAATTATTAACACACTTCTTAACAAAGCTCCTTGAAAGAAAGACTTCTTTTTTGTTTGTTTGCTTTATACGCTGTAAATTTTTGGTAATAAAATGCAAAAACAATTTGATTTTTTTTTTCCTTTAATAAAACCTCAGTGTCATGTAAAATCTGTCAGTGACAGATGCTGGTTACATAAATATGTGTCTGTGTGCTCTACCTAAGAAACTGCCTACAAAACTCAGCAGACACACAGCAGATTCCCAAATCCAAGTGTGGATCTGGAAGAAGTGCATTAACTGCAGTGAGTGAGCTCTGAGTCCAGGCACCAGAATGAAACAAAAATTGCCTTTCCTGTGTTTGCAAAAACATCAAAGCTGCTTGGAGAGTGATTTTAATGAACTGCATCCTCCCATCCACCCACAACACAAGGCTGGTAGGACAGCAGAGAGGGGAAAGAAAGGTAAAATAAGAAATGGAAAAGCAGCAAATAGATCCTGAGGTAGATTGCAACTTGTGGGGAAGGAAACAACGTTATCAAATTTCAAGGCAGGTAAGGATATTGCAAGGGACAAAGTGCAAATAAAAAAAAAAAGAAAAACACCAGCCTAACTTAAATGTCAGCAGATTAGCTCCTGGCTTTACTCTTCTTTCTTGGTTGCAGAATTTTACCTCAAAATCTCTCAAAAATATTAGTACAGCTTAAGCACATGTTAAAAAGAAAAAAAAAATCAAATCAAATAAACTCAACAAAAACGTTGTGGCATTTGATGACATGCTGCACTGCTCTAGGTAAGATCCAGCCAGAATAGCAGCTGATTTCTTGGATAAACTGCCCCAGGAGAGCCAGGGCAATTCCTGCAGGGCTGGCCCAGTCAGACATCCCCACGCTGCAATTAACTCTTCACTAATTTCATGTTCAATCTCAGCAGCCCCTGAAATTGTAGCCATTTACCTATTTGATGCACTCTGAAAGCCACAGTCTCCTCTGATTTGAACCCAGTGTATAAATGCATCCCCTTTTTGCAAATATATGGCACATAATGATAAAGAAGTCAGATTTGGAAAGCAGAGGCTTGATTTTTGGGTTTTTCCATATTCCCTTCAAGTCCTCTGTCCCTCTCCCAGTACTCAGCATGAATTTCACAGGTCTGCCTGCTCCTCACCCAACACCCTCCTCTTGCTCCTGCAGCCTCAGGAGAACACCTCACCTTTGTGCAGTGCCAATTCCAAGGTGCCAAAGCCCTCTCTATAAAATATTCACCAAGACTGTAACAGAAATCATCTTTTTCAGTACAAAATTGCTGATTTTCTTCATTCATTCATGGGCCTACTACAAGAAAATATTGATTTCCCAAGCAAGCAGCAAAAAAGGTAAGTTACATGTGGTATATACAATACCCTGCTACAATTTTAATCCATCTGGCTTTATGTTATATTGCTGGGATAAAATCCAGCCACTTTTCTGTATAGGATCAAGGCCTACTTTCTATTTCCAGGTATACCAAGGTTTATTATGGCTTAAAGAGACAATGTATCCATGATCATGTTTCACCCCACATTGAAAGTACTTTTTTCCCCTTCATATTCCTCTTCTATCCCTTTAATATATTAAGTTATAAGCTGGTTTTATTTTATTTTTCTTGGCTTTGGGAGTTTCTTGTCAAATGCACCAGCTGTTCTTGTACCATGATTATATACACTTAAGCATCACAAAAAAGCAAATTAAACTTAGCAAATAAAGCCTTTTGCTACACATGTTTTCTCAAAACAATCTTTGAGGTTGTTTTACACTGTTTGTACAAATATAATTGAAATTTTTTTGTATGTCTCAGTGTAACCCTGTCCACAACCTACCCTGGAGGTCTTGAAATACTGTGGGTCTAACATGCAGTTACCAAAAGGGACAATGGTTAATTCAACAATATCATCTTGAGCTCTGCTTTTATTTTTGCTGACTTCACCTTCAGAAGTGTCAAATACAGGAAAGATCCACACAAATGCAGAAAAAGTGAAGAAAATTGCAGAGGGCTTCATGCCGTGTTCAACATTAAGGAATAGATTATTTTCTTTTAAAAGGGATTATTAAGGAAAGGATGCTTGTGCTACATAAATAATGGTGAACAGGGAAACACAGCACTTTAGATATTTGTATAACACAAAATGAGGTGATTCATCAGGAAGCAAAATGTACCATTCTGCAAAGTGAATGTAAATGATAAATAATCCTTCACCATTTTAAGGCAGGGGTATTGCTTGCTGCCTTTAAAGTTTTCTTTTTAAAAAGTGTCTTCACAATCCAGCCTGAAAGGTGAGGTTCACTCTGCTACCTCTGATTTATGCTTTATGTGCCACACAGATTTTCTAAATCCAGAACACAGCAACTTACTCGTCCTTTCCTAGGCAAAAACTCTTGCCAGGGTAAGAATGGATGGAGACAGACACACAGAACTCCTTCACTGAACTGAGAATTCTTCAGCAAAATTACACTCACAGACATTGTCAATGATGGCAGGCCAAGGGAGGATCCTTTTTTTGAAAGCATGCACTAAAATGCACCCACCTGCTGTCGAATTTCTTCTTCCATCTTCACTGGGGACCCCAGCTCTGCAACTTGCTTGACACCTTCACTGGCATATCCCCCATACTCCCACAGGATGTAGTTCTTGGAGTGGGAGCTGCCAATGATGGCAGACCAGTGGTTGGTGCGTCCTTCCCGGGGGAAAAAACAAAACAAAAGAAATCAAACAACCATCCACACAGCCTCAAAGTGCAATTGCTGATTTGTAATCAAGTTTACAAGTCCCCACTGTCGAGGCTTTTGCATGCTGTTGCTTCTCACTACATCAGTGCACATCTTTAGAGTGTGAAGAGCAAGCCAGTGACTGACAGAAATTGAGCATAAAGCAGCCCCTCAAAACAAATAGGCTTAGAATAGTTTTTCCTCACCAAAGATCTCACTTCAGGAATTTTCAGTTTCTACTTAAAAATTTTTGAGAAGGAAACCTGCAAGGGAATACTTCAGTGCTCATCTTCAGTTTTAAAAGCAAGTTTTTTCCTTACTGACAGCAGTGAAGAAATAAATATTTCTGTATTCACTTCTATATTCACTGAGTTTTCTTGCTCAGATTTCCCATAATGTAAGAGCTGTAGAGCTAAGCAAAAGGATTCCCATTCTTGTTTCTTGTCTCGTTGAACAAAACAAGAAAAAGAAAAGGAAGTTTAAAGAAAAAGATGTTAGGGAAGTATGACGGAATTGAAAAGAGAATTGAGCAGAAATAAGGAGTCACAGAAGTCCTGGAAATAAAAATGAATTCACTTAAGTGTCAAGTAGCCTTCTGCAGATATATGGGCTTAAAGGAAAAGGGTGAGAAAATGAACTGCTCACACAAGCAGACAGCCTGGTAACAAGGCAAAGACTGTAGGAGATGAGAGAGTCAGAATGATGGAGTGAGACAATATTTAACACCACACTCCAAAATTCCTTTGCAATGTGAAAGGTAGAGAGCAGCAGTAAAACCAGCTGCAAACTGAATAAATGAATGAAAAATGAATAATGAAGTAAATAAAAGGAATGCAAATTTAAGACGTGAGAGGTGGAACAATGAAATTGAAAAGCACAGTGCAGAGAATTGTATGAAGTCAGATGCAGGAACCTAATCATGGGAGAGTAGAAAATAGATTAGAAATAAAAAATGAACACCAACAGCAGGGGAAAAAAGCTAGAAAAATGTAGGAAGCAGAATAGATAGATGAGGGAGATGGCCCAGCACAGCAGCAAACACAGCCTGCACAGCTTCCCTAGCTCTAAACTTGGACCAAAACACACTTCAGGGCTCTGAACTGCAGCAGTCCTGATGTTTTCAGAATCAACCACAGTCAATCAGTAATTGAGACCTGTGTGTGGAAAAAACCAAAACTGAGCCTTCCTTCCTCCACAGCTGGAGACTGCAATGTCAGGAGCTGGCTCCTGCTCTCAGATCTGGCAATTGTCCCTTAACCATGCAGTGGCATCCTGCCAAACCCAGGGGGCTGCTGCCCCCAGCCCAGGGCTGGCAGCTCCAGCTCTGCCCATCCCCTCTTCCCAGCACAGGGGGCTGGCTGTCCCACAGCACAGCTCACCCTGAGGCACAGCAAGGGACACTGAAGCTTCTGGAAAGAGGATAGTCCCTCCAGAACAAAAATGTTCCATTTTTGGAGCAGGTTCCACAGAGAGGAGCCTGAGTGCCTGTAATCTTTAGTCCAAAGGATAAGGGATTGTTCCCTGTGCTCCAAAGCTTCTCTCCCTCCCTGCCCTGCCCAGGACCACTGGTGCCTTTGCAATCACAGCTCCACCAACCAAACAAACAACAAACTTTAACCCTCTCTGAAATATTGGCAGAGAGAGCTCCTGTCCCCCCCACCTGCCCAAAGCAGCTGCTTCCAGTCCCACCACACACACCCTAAACTTTTCACCAAACTCTGCTACGTTTGCTAACGTTTTACTCCTCACCTCAAACCCTCCATCTCTTGTGAGAAGAAAGAGACAACTTGTTATTTCCTAAGAGTTTTCCTCTAAGCATCCAAGAAACTCCTGTGCACAGGACACAACGAGGCCAGAGCTGGTTTGCATCCAGCCTCACTCCCCAGGTCTTAGGATAGCAAGCAGAACACTGACAGATTTCCAGTGCTGTTATTTCACTTCTTTCTTGCAGCTTTGAGCAGTTTCTCAATTTCTCAATACACTTATATTTGTATTTTTGCAGGAAAATCAAGATGCCATCACAACACGAGAATTCATCCTCTGACACATTTCATAGGTGTGCTCGTATCACACCATGATGTGGATTTCTGTTGTCAAAAGTGGGTGATACCCAGAGAAAATAAATGCTTTGCACAAATTGCATGTTCTTCAGGGTTTTTTAAAGCAAATCAGCAAATAAAGAAGGGATGCAAAATAGAAAGTCTATGATCTGCTTTCTATTCCAACCTTATTGATGGGAAAAGAATAGAGTAGAATTTTGTATGTGGCAGCTTGGCGAAAAATTAGTGATTTACCATAGTCCACAATGAACAACATTTTCTTCTAATGTAATTACTGCACAAGCTCAACATTTTTAATAATGCCAATGACTAGGTTTCATTTTTAACATCACTATATCTGGATGAGCTCTTTCCCTCAACTTTCAGAAATTTTAATGCAAAATCTTATTAGCTGTTATTGCTGGGATTAATTGTGCAAGTACCAAATGGGTATTTTTTTCACTTTTCCAGTTTAAGTAAAATACTGATTTAATTCACCATTTTGTAACTGGGGAGAGACAGCAGGCAAACTATTACAACCTGCTTATTTTCCATCATGCAGCCATACCCTTCATGAATTCACCAACTTGGATGTAAAAGAAAAGGCCATTTATTCCCAATATTACATCACCAAGCCACAGTTACTTCACAGCTTTCAGTCCTTTTCCCATGGCCTATTTCCAGCCACCAGCTGAATCCATGCAAATCCTGCACATAAAGTTCACACTCAGCAGATATTTACATCATCCAATAGCCTAAAAGAGAATTCCTGCAATTACTGCCTTTGCTTATTTTATCTCCCCTGTATTATGCTGACCAATAGTTTTTGAACAATGCTGTGCTTCAAATTCAACACAACCAACATTGCTTAGGCTGTTCAAACTGTGAGCTGATACAAACAATATTTGAGTTATATGAGGATATTCTGACACTGCGACAATAATAATATTATTTTTAAATCAACATAAAAAGTCTCTGTCATAAACATCAGCCACAGAAAACATAACAAAGTTTAAGGACCTGTAAATGTGACTCATATTCTTAAATACTTTCCTGGACTTTTTTCCCACAGGCTGTGGAGTCAGTAATGAAAGACCAAATGCATAATACACCATTTTGTAACTTCAGCTTTTTATAGGTACTTGGGTAACTGCAGAAAGCAAACTTGCAACAAAAGTACTGATTCTGTAGTTCAGACTCTTAAAAACCCAGACAGGCCAAATTCAGAAGGTGTTTTTTGTCTGAGTAGTCAACCAACAAAGACAAAGAAAACAGAGTATTCTTAGATCTATATATACAATTAATATCCTTGGGCAGCAAAATGCAGAACTCACCAAATTTAACTGAAATAATTCAAAATACTTTGAAGTAAAACAAACTAGGTAGATTGGCACGGCTGAAAAATCAAAATATGAGTGTGTTGCTTGTCCTTTGTGGCTTTTGTCTTAAAATCCCTTTTCTTATCCTACATTATAAGGCACTCTAAGCTTTCAATCAGAAAAAAAGAAAGGAACCTTTCTCCCCACAAAGATATCTCACAAACACAATCTCACACACACCTCAGCTCAGAATGTCAGGCAAATCAATGGGATGTGGTGGTAATGCAGAGTGCAGAAAGCCCCATTGATTTTCAGTGCTGAGTGCCAGCAGGATCCCACACATGTCATCATTTACACTGCTGAGCTGTAAATAAGTGATGCTGTGTCCCACAAGCAAAGAGTGATACTCACGTGGAAAATCTTTGGGATGTGTTTTTTCTGACCAGTTGCCATAAAAAGTCAGCCTGTACTTGGCAGTACCACAGGCACAGCAGTCTAAAATCGGTTTGTCGGTCACACCTGCCGAGGCTGAGTCTGAAAAAGCATCAAAGTACCCCCTGAAAATGGCTCCAGCTCCAAAGCAGGGCAGTGAAGCTGCCACAATAAATACTCCAGGAAATAAATCTGAGTTAAACGTGGTTGGTTTCTTTATTATTATTTATTTAAGTTTACCGTTAGACTAAACAACAACCTTGAAATATCTGTACCATATTTATAAGTAGATGAAATTCTTTAAATCCACAGTTTTCAATTAGAGGGCATTGATATTTCAGTTATCTTCAGATTCAAAAAGGGGCTTGTTTCTGGTTGCTGTCTGGTAAGGACAAACCTCATTTGATTTCAAAACACAGTGGGCTTGAAATTTCTGAACAGACAAAGCAAACGAATTCTCCAGTGGGATGCAATAACCAACTGCAAGATTCAGGTTTAAGGAAGGATGGAATAGCCCAGGACAAAGTGCCCTGGAAACCAAAGGCAATCACACAAAGGACAGGTAAAAATTGCAAGTATCACATTTAGGGGGAGGCAAGGAAGATTGTATGAGATGGAGACACGTGGTGAGGAAGAACATAACTGACTGGAAGATCCCAAATCTGAACCTGTCCAAGACCTCCAAATTTTAATTTGAGACAATGTGCTAAGAGAAAAATGCAAAACACAATGAGGAGGTGAGAAGGACATTTTACTTTACCTTACCTTGTTCACAAATTCTTTTGGTGAGAGAGCCCTCATCTTGAAAATAAATTATGCGCTTCTGCACAATACTGGCTCTATAAAGGGAAGGAAAAAAAAAGTTTAAAATATGTTTATTACTTAAAGAAAAAAGAAAATGAGTGATAAATGACTGCTAAGACATGGTTATACTTCCCTGTACTGACAATACAATAGGGCATTACAGATAAGATATTGTTATTTCCTCTCGCATTTTAATTTCATCATATTTTGCAGAAACCTGAAATATATTTACCTCTAGAGAAGTGGTCATAGGCATATGGTGAGGACCTGTGCTCTGGAAATTCATGATAGTCAACTGAGCATATTCAATATTTCAATCAAATCTTATATTAAAATACTGAAGTTGTATTCAATTTCAGTCAAAAAATAGCACAGCTCTAGTGAGCAGCTGTTCATAGGAAATTACATGGCATTCTAAAGAGATAAATACTTCTAATATATGACAGCAACTCAGTGCAAATATCACGTGAAACAGAAGTTAGAAAAAAAGCTGGCATAAGGTAAAGTCTTTGAAAGCAATTCACAGGTTCCAAAAGACAAGCTGCTTTAAAATTAATTAAACCTGGAATATTTTATTGAGGCTTATGGTTCAAACAAAATGTAAATTTCTAAGCCTTGGTGCCTCAGTTCCTCAGTTGAGGGGGCTGGATAAATTTAGTGCCAAATAAACTTTAATAAACTTTAACTACCTTCTTTGACCATTTTAAACTATAACAATTTAATTCAGATGTAAACTTTTTTCTTCTTTCCGTAGGAAAACAGCTTTTGGTTAAATTCAAGGACACTTTTTGGACAGAGAGCCTCCTGAGGACAGCACGCTCTGGGAGCTGGCACTCTTCCTTGTTTACCAGTACAAGGACACATTCTTCTAGCAGCATTTTGTACCATCACTTGTATTTAACACTCCCAACAGCAAGGCCCAGTTTCTTGTCTTACTTCAGTACTAATCAAATAATTATCTTAATCTTTCTAGAACTATTCCTCACTCATGACAGGTGAGGAATGAAAAAGTGAGAAGAAAAGTGAGACTGTATATGCTTAGATGTTGTTGCAGCCATGTAACCTTCCTTAGCAATGTCCCACCCATAAAATTATCAAAAATAAGATGCAATTTTGCTGTGCTCTCTCTGCCAAGATGCAAGGCCAGCATAGGAGAGGAAGGAATCCTTCTTTCCACCTTACAAAGCACAAAGAGGGTTTGCAAACCCCTTAAACCTACACAACCTGAAGAGGGTGCAAAAAACTCTCAATCCTTTCTGAGAAACCTTTGTCAGGGCTTCTAACAAGAAATAAAGGGGGAAAAATGGAACAAACATAGCTCCCAGAAGTACTGCTAGGAAGGAATGGGAGCCCAGTGGCCAGGCTGTGACAGGGGCACGCTCCTCAGCGTTTCCAGCCCTCAAACTGCAAGCCAAAGTCAAATTTAAAGACTTTTTGGATGCTACACTGCAAGGAGACAGAAAGGGGGGCACAGGAAATGCCATGCAGGCACAAGGAAAACCCCTCTGACCATGAGGATAATCAAAGAGATTTAACCCTGGAATGGGCTGCCTAGACAGTTTGTGCAACACCCACCTCTGGAAATATTCAAAACTTTATCAGATCCATGACTTGGCAGCCTGCTGAGTTGATGTTCAGCACCTCCTTCAAGCAGGAGAATGGACTAAATGACTTCCAGAAGTCCCTTCCAATCTAAATTATGCTATTATCTTAATCCAAACAAATACATAATCAGCTGTTTGATAAAGATCTCCACTTTGCAGATAACAAAGGGATAACGGGTATCTGAGAAACACTCACCAGTTATTTCAGAAAAAAAAGAAAATAGGGAAAAATGGTTTGAAGCCTGAAGTGCACTTGTATTATTCTTTTTGCTGCAGTTAGCTTGTCACTGTAAAATGTCAAGGGAACAGTTCCTTTTCTAATAACAAAAGCTTCACAGCTTTCTGAGTCATTGTCTCTTCAGCTGTGTTTGAAACTATATGGTGAGCCAATAACTTAAATGGGAGGTTTTGTACTGGTTCCAAATGCACCAGGATGGGCACATTATATGGCTGCATAAATATCAAAAGCAGGCACAGAAATCTGCAAATACTCCATCATAAATAATTGTAAAATATTAACTGTTTTAATAATCAGCTTCAAGATTGAACACAGATCAAAATATCTGCTCAGTGTATTTGCCTTTTTTTTTTTTTTGACATAATTTTATTATTCTATAAAAATTCTGATCTTTGGACTGAGAATTCTTTCCTTTGGCTTCGAGGCTTACAAAAAACAGCTAAAAAGGGAATGGTGAACTTCTAGAGACAGGCAAGAAAGCTTTTAAGAATTTACACAAGGTACACAGCTGTTTAATTTACACAAATCCTTCCCACCACTTCAAACATCCAGTGCTGTCTGAACTTAATGGGAAAGGAGCAATCCAATGGCTTTCCCTCCTATATTAATATATATAAGTGGATCTTCAATTTCTTGTTTTTCTTGTCGACTTATTTCTCTCTGACTATCAGAAAATGATGGGTAAAGGAAAAAGGAAATAAATTTGACTCAAAAAACCTGTTTGTTTCTCATTTTCTTCAAGGCAAGGCTTCTGGATTTGTGCTAAAGCTTTGCCATTCACCAGACTAAGGAGCAAAACTGTAAAGTACAGAATTTCTACACCTGACAGCACCTGCTTTCATAAAGAAAACTAACCAAATGAATTGTCAAAAAATGTCATAATTTTTGCTTTTTTACTTCTCACATGAAAAGGAAAGAATATCTGGTTATTCCTGTAATATTTGCTTTGGCAATACCACTTTGGAATGTCCCTGTCCTGGCTCAGTTTGGTCTTGAAAGGCTTCCATGGAATAAGAAAGTCCCTGTGCAGCCCAGCTCCACAACAATTGTACCATCCTGCTGTGAAAAGCTCTGCCAAAGACACAGAAATTGAATTTGGGATATTAAGAAACAGGAAATGTCATAAACCATAAAAATTCAGGCCAGCCTTGGGAATGCTCCAGTTCATACCAGAAACAGAGGAGTCAGTTTGGGGCATTTTCTTTTTTTCTTTTTCTTTTCTTCCATAGAAACAGCTTTAGATTGGTTTCCTCACTGCTTTTGTCAAATCCTAGCATGAAAAGAAATACTCTTATTTTAAATTACCTGTGTGGGTGTAGTGATGTGACAAAAGAAGTAAGGAAGAGGATTTGTAAGAATTGTTCCTATTACATTTTTTAAGCTTACATCAAAACCATTAAGTACAATATTAGAGTTACCTTTGAATAAAACAGGTTTTGTCAGAGCTGGTGAGGATACCCCAAGTTTTACTTGGATGTTGAGAAATAATAATAATCTACTGAGGTGCAGATAAGACACTTTTCCTGCTCTAAACTACCTGTGAGTTAACCTTGTCTTGACCTTCTAGGTATCAAAATTATTTTCTTTAATTATTTCATGCCTCACTGATTTAATTACAGTATGATAAGCTGTTTCCCCACCCAGAAAGCTACTGAGAACAATTAACAAGGTGTTAAGTTTGTTTTCTTTCCTGGGCTTGTTGGGTTGTTTTGGAGAGAAAGAATTTCTAAATACACCATTTACTTTAACACTAGAAAGTGATGTGAAAACCACGAGTTTATATCTGCTGTAATTTTGTTGATGCTACTGGGTTTTGTCATTCTAATGCTTTATTTAGGATGTTCTAATTTTATTTCCTTCTATGTTGTCTTTAAAAAAAAGTCAACCCTGTGTTTCTGACAAGCCCTTACAAGGTCAGGGAAAGCACAAACTCTCAGAAGTTTGCCAACCACATTTACTTCTTTTTTTAATATATAGGAGACTTTTATTTAAAAGAAATTAAAATTCCTCTGCAAGCCTATACAATCCTTTAGCCAATAGATGTCCAGCAATTTTTACACTGCTAGTATATTTGACAACCACATTCTTCAAAATAATTTTCAATTAGGAAAGTGTGCTGTCTCAGCCTGGACAGGCTCCATCTACAGCAGAATCTGTCAGCTGCCATCGCTGACAAGGCTCAACATTCTAAAAATTTGCAGCAAACTATTTCTTTTTTAATTCATAACTTGTAAGCTGAAACAAAAGTTGCATTTTTCGTTGTCATTTTGTGGGGTTTGTTCATTAGTTTATTTTAAGTGTGTTGTTAACACAGTTTAAACAAACCTACCAGTCTTGATATTTGATATTGGATAAAACACAGTAATATTAAGATGAAGTTTTCCAGTGTTGCCATAATTCCACATTTACATCCCTACACAGGATGAGGATCTTTTCTCCAAGAGATCAGTCCCATGAAAAACAACAAAACATGTTCACTTCTAAAATCTTCAGTACATAAATACACACCACAGCATCCTTCTTCAGTTTTATTTTTTTTCAACATTTCACTTGCACTGTCAGAAAATACAATCCAGAGAAATGCCACAGCAAGAGCAAAGCTCTCTAAAGCTTTTCTTACCAATTTCCTCTTGCTTCCAAATCCTTTTGGTGTCCTTCATGTCACACTGGGGGCTGCCACCCCACACCTGCACTTCAGGACTAATTTGGCCATTATATTCAATATATGAATATAATACAGCAAAAAGCTCTGGGGGAAACCACAGCTATACATGCTGCTATCTGATATTTTGTCTCAGAAAATCTCTCTGTTCCTTGCTTGAATGGCCACAGGAAATCAATATTAAACTAAAATCTTCAGGATAAAAAGTCGTACTGACACGATGATTTCTGACAGGAACTCTACACCTGTTATTTGCAAAAAAAAAAAAAAAAAA
>VZTT01061079.1:3567-18502 GCA_013400855.1 Buphagus erythrorhynchus
GTAACAACTGCAAGTTCTTTAGTTCTCTCTATCTGTTCAGCATTTCTTGGTCGTCTTCTTGTGCTTTGTAAATTTGCTTGATGAAGAGAGAGTGTTTCCTTGTAAGTGGCCGACTCCAGAACTGATTTTCTTATATTCATGGCTTGTACTCGTTGTTCTTCAGCAGATTGTCTACAGGTGGTCACTGCACTGGATACAGCAACATCAGCAGATGTGCTAGCAACAGTAATGGCACCAGCAGTGGCTGCAATATGCTCCTCTAACTCACCAGTGGAGGCAGTTTTGATGAAAGTAGAAGAACCTGTGGGACACACAGTAGTACTGGATGCTAACTTTTTCTTTTGAATTGTACTTTCTTGATCAATCTAAAAAAGTTAAATTTCCCTCTGTTTAACATAGTAAAGACAACTGACATGAAAAGAGGAAAGTCAATAGGCTTTATTTAAAAAATCGAAGCAATCAGAACATTGTTTAATGCTAGTGAACATTTTGTAAAAATAGTGATAATACATGTTAAATTTTAAATGTCCTCCGAAGTTAAACTTTTTACCAGTCATAATGAAAACACATAACTTCCACCCCTGCACATTCAGTCCTGAAATCAGCATGGCTAGAGCAAAATATACAGCTATATCATTAATAGGGTCCCCACCCTTAGAAAAGTGGCAACCATCCTGTTGAGGAGTGCAATGGCAGCACTATATAGCAACCTAAGCAGTAGAAAAAGCTGCCATACTCCAGCTGCAAATAAGGCTGCCAGATATGCTCATTCTTTTCATCAAAGCTTGACAGGGCTCTAAAAGCCCATTTAGACTTGACATGAGGCCAAGTGTAGATGAATAATAAAAGGCACACATTTAAACAAACTTGTCAGCATTATTAGTTATACTTAAGATTGTAAAAATCCTCTTTTTGCTCTCTGATTTCTGTAATAGACCAGATTATTTTACTAACACCCCTCACTCACAAAATGCTGGATAAGCTAAAAAATTGTCCATGCACTGCTTGTGAAAATATTGTTAGCACTTTTAAATTCTCTAGTGTTTAAAATATATAGCCAATTTTTCAATATTTTATTAATATTTTCATCCTTCCCCATCCCCCATATTTAGTTGCAAATGTTTGGAAGCTAAGTCTCTCACCTGTGAGCATTTAGAACATCTTAACAGTAGAAATTCCATCTTGACTGGAACGAATAAATGACTGGGCAATGAATAACAAAATTCACCATAAAAAAAATAGCATAAACAAAGCTTATGTAGCATGAACTGTACTATCTAACTGTAGTATCTTTAAAACATGGCTTTTTTTATTCCATCAAAATTATTCGGGGCCCTTGAACATTCAAACAATAATATTCAACACTTCTCTTTTTGGTTCTGAGCTGTCCTCTCATACTTTGAGACTTGTCTTTTAAATGTAGTGGGTGATGTTAGGTTGGAAAGCAACAATAGTTTTCACACTGTTACAAAAATCTGTCCACTAGAAAATCGAAATAAGACTCCCAGAGGAACAAAGCATTATTTAGTATATTTAAGGCACAAGGTATATCAGATCTCTTGACAGAATTCTCAAATGTTCTGTACAAAATAATGCAAGAGATACTCATATCAACACTACACAGACTTGCTAATAGTGTCTTTTTTGTTTACTGCAGAAATTTTAGGCTAAAAATGGTTTATTTTATCATGTTAAAAATACTAAGATAAGAGGATATATTAGCTTTATAAAGACAACAAATAAAGCTTATGTAGGTACATGTTATTTTTGCTATCTGACATTTAATGCCTTGGCATGTGTTGTGTAGTACAGCACTTCTAAATCATAGCGGTGTTTCCCCCGCAAAACTAAAAACCCTTAGATGCATCATGTAAGACTAGATTTATATCAGGGATCAAACCAAAAACTACTTGCTGCCCTATGAAGGCAGCGGCATAACTAAAATAGACCTAGACATATTTTATTCTTTATTTCATAATAAAAGAAGAAAATTGCCACAATATGCATAATATCAAAAGTCTAGACTACTTACGATTCAATATACAATAAATTTTGACAGATCGGTATCAAGTTTAAAACACAGAAAATACAAATGCATGGCTAAGAGATATTTTGGAACAGAAAAATGTTGTTTAAAACAAAGAAAACTTAATGTATGTTACATAACCACTGCTATTAAAACAAAATCTATGTGAACATATCTTTATCATGCATGCAAATGTACAAGAACAGGCATTCACCTGCTTCCAATATTAAGGTCAAAGTAAAACTATATTCAAAATCTCCATCTAATGGCATGGTCTATCTTATTTATTTAAATAGGCGCAGCATAATAAATGAGAACAACTTAAAAGAAAGTTCATCTCAAAAGAAAAAAGCAAGAAAAATTAAACTTACTTAAAGCTACAAAGCTTACACACTGAAAAGTACTACTTTAATACAGAGGCAATTTTCAAACAGAACACCTAAGCTGATAGGATTCCACATCCATTTACACTGAAGAATTCATGCAGAAGATTAGTAAAGTTAAACAATATGGCTTGATTTACATGGAGGATTTTGAGAAAAAATTTGTGTTAGGTATAAACAATCTTGTAAGTATCAGTTATCGCACAGAATAGATCCATCAATGTTTCCATAAATATTATTTGTAATCTGCAAAAGTATGAATTTTGGTGTCTTTATTTTATGGAAACAGTCTTAGACCAATTTGTTGCATGGGCATTTTAACATACTCTCCACTTAAGTCTTCTGCAATCACATCTGACATTTCAGTTTGTCAAAGAGATTATTTTAAAAAATTGTATTTTTCTCTGTGATAAATACTCCTACATTATTTTACTTTAATACTCTAGTTTAAAAAAGAAATAAAGAAAGAAAAAAGGAAAGAAAAACTTTTAATGATAAATGGCACAAAAAGGAAGAAAAGAATACTGATCTCTGCTTTTTGGGAACAGCTTAAACCAAACTTTTGCAGTCAACTGAAGTCAACTCAGAGACAGAAGAGCTTCACTTTGAATTCACAATCAGCCACTGAGAAGATGTGAAGCTTGAGGAACTGCCAGGATGAATCATAGGAGGAATCAGTAAGGACATGGGGTTAAGAAAGTATAATTGCTGTTTAGGGCATGGGTTCACAAAGAAAGACAATCTGACCAACCCACACTGAAACAGTCTGAAACCTACTAGATCGGACCAGCATTTGTCTAAGCACGTCTCTGTGGAAGGAGAGCAGATGAAAGTCAGTAAAACTGAGGACTTTTCATGTGTCAAATTAGCCTGCTTACACAAGGAAAGATTCAAAGTGGTATTTACACTTAAAAACTTGTAGCTATGTAGAAGTGAAAAAAGATCAAGCTGATGCTCTACAGAGAAATTCAGTTCAGAAAACTAGTCTTAACAAGACACCACTCAAAAGTGTTGCAACTGTTAAAACTTAGGATAATGCAAACATATGGGAGACCCATAAGCCTTTCTATTTATATAGGAGTGGAAGATGTTCTTGATTCCAGGATCATTTTTAGTAAAGAAAAGAGGCAAGAGCCTTTGACATTTGCCTGAAACAAAGCTCCAAAAATAGATAATGAATCTGTGCTAGATGCACACACTTTGCATATGCAATATGCTACATGTATACACAGGGTTCCTGTTGTAAACATGGTACCAAAGGAAATTTACCCCAGATAAACTCATAGTGGAAGTTCAATTAATAATTAATCTAATGGACTAACTTTTTATGTGTAATTCCTGAGAGAATAATCTAGGGAGATAATAAATACTTTTGCCCACTCTGAGAATCATTCACCAGAAACAAAAATAAGGCAGTAAATGGTATCTGACAGAGGGAAAGCCCTGGTTGAAAATGCTCTTTTTATTTTTTCTTTTAGAGGACTCTGACTTTGGAAAGCTTTCCTGTAAGTTGTCCCCTCTTCTCCAGATTGAAAAAGCTCAGGTTGCTCAGCCTTCCCTCACAGGGTAAGTGCTCCAGCCCCCAACGATCTTGGTGACCCTCCACTGAGCTCCCTTCAGTGACAAACTCAGCTTCCCTGTCATGAAGCCCAAATCTCGAGGCACTATTCCAGCTAAGGCCACAGAAATGTTGAGACAGTACAAAAATCTTTCCCTTTTAATCTACTAACCACATTCCTATTAAGATAACTCAGGATGCTGTTGGCCTTCTTTCTTCCCAGGGCACACTCTGTCATGCCCAGCTTGCTCTCTGCCACAACACACAGGGTCTGTTCAGCAGAGCAGTTTGCTACCAGACACTGCTGCTGCCAGGGGTTCTTCCTACCCAGCTACAGGAGTTTTCACTCACCCTGCTGAGTTTCAAAGGACTCCTGCTGGCTCATTCCTCCAGCTTGTCTGTGTCCCTGTGGCAATCCTGTCCTTGGCTATATTGACTGTTGGTCCTTGGCTACAATGACTGACATTTTGGTGTCATCTGCAAATCCAGTGAGGCTGCTCTCTGTCATTGATTGAAGCTCATTGATAAACACGTTGAAGAGAACTTGTACCAGAACAGACACTTGTAGTGGTCCATTTGTTACAGGACTCTAGGTAGAAAGTCTGTCCCATTTATGACTATTTTCTAAATTTAATTTTTTTTTAACTTCAGTGGTTGAAGAACAGATAAAAACATGCAAATTGTTCATAAGACCAAATTAGATCTAAGGCTACTATCCAACAGCTATTCTAATTCATTAGAATTAGTTTTGCTGATTAACTGCTAAAACCATGTTGAGTTCAAAATGTGAAAGGAAATCAGAATATTCACTATATTATTTATTCAGGATGCATAAAGGTACAGGACTTCATTAGTTCTTGTGACACATATGATCCAGCCACAGACTTCCCAAATAAGGTTGAAGGTCCTTAATGCAGACGACCCTAAATGGGACTCAGACTACAGGAAGGTGTCAATGAGGAGACTGACAGTGAGGTCAGCCTGGGACTTTTCCTGTGTATCTTATTAACAACAGGCCTGTCTATCATTTTGCAGTGGGTAATTGAGAAAGAAATCTAAACAGTTTTAAGCAAAAAANAAATTCATGCCTCATTAAAGAAAAAAAGAGTGAGTTACAGTTATAAATAAGATTTTTAAAACGAGTAATAATTATATTCCATTTTCATTCTTCTGTCAGATGTTCAAGGACTTTTAGGCAAGGCTTATTTAGCTTCTTTACTTAAAACCTCCCTGTACTTAACTGATTTTGGAGTGACCTATGCATCCTATTAAGAAGATGCATTTTTTTCCTATCTTAATTAACTGTTCTCTTTGATGTTCTCTGTCATTAAATATCTGATGCTTGCAAAAAAATTTCCAATAAAATTAGAAACATAGTTAGAAGAATATATTCTGGATCTCTTAAAGGAATTTTTAAGATTGTGTAGATATAGGAGCTTATTTGACTCTTTTAACATATGTCATTCCAGACATATTATTTTTAAAAATCACTTTTTTTATTCTTCATAAATTTCTAGTGTCTTTACTTGTTCTTAGGATCAAATTGTAATAGAAAATAAAGGAAACAGATACACAAACATAGATTTTAGAACATAAAATCAGTATTAATGGCCACTATTAATGGCTGTCATAAAATATTCTTCTAATAAAATCTATTTTCAGCTCCCAGATATTCAGAAAAGAAATAAAACTGTGATTTTAAAGAAACACAATAAAACTGTGGTTTTAAAGAAATACAGGACTGAAAAATATAGGGTTCAAAACAAATTTCTAGACTTCAGTTCTAACAGGCACTGATCCCTGGACTTATACAAATAGTAAAAACTCCAAAAGCTGTCTAGCCAAAAAAAGTCTTTTTCGTTCCACATTTGTGAGACTTGACTCAGAATTTCATTTTTATTTCCTTTTGGTACCAGAATTTACCTTTTTGCATTACTGCATTCTCTTACAATTTTTTTTAAGCTTGCCTTTTTTTCTGCTCTCTTTTTTCTACCTCCTTATTGTTATCTCTTTCTTCTCTTTTTCTCTATTTTTTATATAAAGCTGTACATTTAATCAATTGCTACAGTAAGATATATACCAAAGCAATCTGAAAGTGACAATTCAGCATCAACCAGAAATTTTCAGAGAAGCAGGAGATATGCAGGAGATATACTTCAGTATACACAAATGTATGTCTCGATGATCTTCCATATGCCTTTCTCAGTGAATTTAAGATCACTTTACATTTTTTAAGTAGATACTGAAAATATGGTAAATTTATGCAACTTAATTCTATCAAACTGATTATATTTGTAAATCTGAATATTCAGACAAAATGCCAAACATCTCTAACATGATTTATTTCCTTTCTACTAAAATCAGGACATAGACAGCTACTATTCATTTTAAACATAAATATCTGTCCAAATAATATTTGCAATTTTATTGTAGCAATATATGTTTGTTTAATAGAAAAAAATATGAAAATGACCAACATAGGCCCACATATGGATAATATTCTATCAGTTGGTTTACTAAAAATGAGAAAATACTTTTTGAAAGGCCTGTTACTTTTAAGAAAAAGAAAAATAACAAAACCAAAACTTAACACAAATGCTAGTAAAAGAGAAAGCAGTGATTTTAAATACAAAATAATTATTTTCATATAGTCATACTTTGCTTTCTTTTCAAAAGATATTTACATCAATGTGACATAGATCTGTGTAATCAAACTTAATCATACAAAAAATCTCCAAACAATACAACTTAAAAATTTTTCAAGACTCAATATTATTATAGAAATCTATGAAATAAACAATATAATGCTAGGAATGGAAAGTATTCACATCTATTGGCCTTAAAAACAGTAGCTTTATTATATTTGTCAAATAAAAACCCTTGAGAATATCGTCTTACATATTTATTTTCTTTCTAATTTGATTTTGTGAATCATAGTGCAAGAATGTTATTTCCCTTTTTTATGGATAGGATGACATCAAATAAGCAAATCTGAAAGAATAATTACTATACAGACTATGTACATTAAAATGCATATGCATATGCATATAAATGCATAACCATTTAACAAAAAGATAAATTTAAAATTTAAAGATTCTGACTTCTAATTCTGTTTCTTGTGTCACCGTGGATATGCCATCATATTCCAGTGCTTTCACTTTTTTTCAATAAAATTAAATTACTTTCCTTTTAATATTAATATAAGTTGCCTAATATCTGTTCAGTGTTATAAGCAAGCAAAATGCCATTTATAAATCAAATATACAGTTTCAGATAGAACAATACTTGCTAAAGCTTGGACTATATATTCATATGACTTTGACATCCCTTTTTTTTAAATATTTTCAATGAAGTTCAGATATGTGGGAAAATAATGAATCTTAAACCCAGTAATTATCTCCTTCACTTATTCTTAATAACAAAAATCTTTGTACCATTGCTATTGAGTGTCTAGCTAATATTTGCCCTAAGCAAGCTAAATTCCCAAATTTTCTATTCTAAATCCAGTTTTAGACATCAAGAAGCAATTTGACTTAAACTTATTACTAAAGGTTGCTAAACTAATTTAAGGTAATAAATTATCCAATATAGTAATCTTCAGTACAGTGAAGATTATTTTAATAGCTAGTATTTAATANGACAAGATTGCAGAAAAGGTATCTTGAATACAAATCTTAGTACTTAAGTATATCTTTTTCATTGTTTACCTTACCTATGTCACACAAAATTAACAGAGACTGAAGCCTAGTAAGTACAATTTTGCCATTAGTAATACAAGCCCACAGAATTTATGTTGACATCATGTAGGCTTGTCTTGGCCTGAGTTTGTTTTCACTATTTTTGATAATCCATAGGTGTCAAGTGAATTTTTCTTGAGCTCAAGGCACTTCAGGAATGTTGTGCTCTGATAATACTGCATACAATAATGACCTGATAAAGTTACATAGGTCTTGCATAGCAAGCAGCATACTTAGGCTAAGGAGGCTAATGTGTAACTTTCAGATTTTAGTAAAGAACAATGAGAAAGAAGCAGATTATGATAAGAAAATATACAAAAAATGAATAATTGAACTCCAAGACTGAAGAGGAAGCTCACTTCTTCATGTCCAGGAGTGTCAAACTCCTCCCAACAGATCCTTGGATGCTCTCAATTCATTGTAATCCCCACCCAAGGGCACAGAGAAAAGGATAAAAACAAGACAAAAGAAATACAGGGGAGAGTAGAAAGTCAGTTCTTAAGTTTTATAAGTGCATTATTGTCATTGATGCTTTTCTATATTTGATAATTCCGACAATCAGATCATTAAAACATTAATTAGAATAACAGTAAGTTGTGCTCCCTTTGGCTATTACAAGATTTGGCTAACATAATATTACACAAGTGCATTACAATCCAAGTAACCTTTGGTCTGAAGTTTCGTATACCAAACATGCACTATTTTGCTATGTACCCTACACCACCGAAGTACTCTCCAATGACTGGCAGGACTCTGAGGGCTCTAATGGACCTAAGCAGGACTGGCCAGCCTTCCTTGGGCTTCTCCCCACCCATGCCTATGGGCCCAGGGCCCCAGGGCTGAAGCCATTTGTCCCTGTCCCAGCGGTGACACAGAAGTGCTTGTTCCCCTCTTCCCCTATTCCTGCTCTGCCTAGCCATGGGGCTAATGCCCCTGCCTGGCCTTGGCCTGTTCTCTGTTTCTCTTTTCTATGGAGATGCCCAGTGCTCAGGGTTTGGTCTGCTTCCAGATGCTCCCAAAGCCTGCTCTACTCCCTGGCTGGGGGCAGGGGGACCAACACTGGCTGAAAAGCCCTGCACTTCTGGCCTCAACCCTGATCCCTGGGCTCACCAGCCTTCAGGGAGCTGTTGGCCTGTGCTTATCTCTTATTCACTGTGAAAAATACTGTTGTAATAAATCAGCTGAGACTATTTTCTTCATGCAGGAAAAGCCTATTCTTTATTCACATAACTAATTTAATACAGTTTTCACAGACCTCATGTGCAACAGCAATTGGCTAGTAGTTTTCTTACAAATTCATCTATTGCTCAGAAGGTGATTTGTGTGTTTGTGCTAAGATTCAGGTATTTACATTTTTCCTTTGTGGATTCTGATGGGATATATTCATTGTTTACACAGCTGCACTTCTTTTTCTCCCTAATAATAGGTTGTTATGTTATCGGTTGTTGTTATACCTAAGACTGTTTTGTATGGGAATTTGCAAGTTGCACTTAGAAGAAGTGACAGGCTAGCTTGCTAATTCAGCAGAGCAAGGCCTGATTTCACAAGGCCCTTGTTTTATAACATCTTTTACCTGTCTGCAACAAAATAAAATGTCTATGAACAAAGCAATACATTAAATTTAACAAGAACTATTTTTTCCTTATTTCTCACTCAGAATAAAGAAAGTTAATCTCTAAGTGGAATAAATCTTAATTATAAAGCAAAGCAAAGTTGAATGATTTATAAATGAAACTTCACCATCTTTTATGTTTTGGTTTTATCTAAAAGGTCAGGACAGACTAAAAAATAATACTTTTAAAGAAAGGTCAGGTCCTAAGTGAGATGAAAACAATTCTCTGCCAAGGGAAAAGGTTTTTTCAGTATAAAAACTGATTCAAAATCCACTTAGAGTTTACAGAGATAAAGCTATTTCTGCAGAACATTTTGTGCTGTCAGCATCAAGTGGGCAGCAGGTGAACTTTTAAGCTATGAAGTGGCATCCAGTGCAAAACAAGAGCTTTGCCTGCGGAAAATATTCCCTGTGAGAGGACCCCAGTGATCCATTAGACAACAATTTCAAGATGTCCTAAGGTAAATGCTTACACACTAAAATTTCAAAATAATTTTAAGAAGAATTACATATGCATTGCCTTAGTGAGCATTTCAGGCAATTTTGCACTGCAATACAATGATAAAATTGATAGTGTTCTTGTTCAATAGCCAAAATTGCTCCTAATATCTATAAAAGCTTGGTTATGGCAAGTATCTTTCCTCACTTTTATGTGCACAGAGAAATGCTCACAAAGACAGCTTCTAAAGGAAAAAATATATTGGCACGTCTCAAAACATAATTTGACACTATCTTACATAAGAGCAGGTAAACTCAGGTAACACACATTTGTGTGTTAGATGAATGGGCAGTGAGATGGATCAAGAACAAGCTAAATGGCAGAGCTCAGGGTTATGATTAGCTGAGTAGAATCCAATTGGAGGCCTGTACTCAGTGATGATTCCCAGGGATCTATACTGGGTCCAGTCTTATTCAACTTGTTTTTCAATGACCTAGATGAAGGGATTGAACGTACCCTGAGCAAGTTTGCTGATGATATGAAACTGGGGGAGTTAGTGATACACCTGAAGGCTGTGCTGCCATTGAATAGGAAGAGGGTGATCAGCAGATCGAGAGAGGTGATCCTCCCCCTCTCTGCTTGGCCCTAGTGCAGTTACACCTGGAGGGTTGTGCACAGTTCTGGGCTCCCCAGTGCAAGAAAGACAAGGAGCTACTGAAGAGGGTGCAGTGGAGGGCAAAAAAGATGATGAGGGGTCTGGAGTATTTCTCTTATGAGGAGACACTGCTGGAGCTGGAACTGTTTAGTTTAGAGAAGACTGAGAGGGAATCTCACCAGTACATATAAACATCTCAAAGGCGGGTTTCGAGAAGACAGTGCCAGACTCTTTTCGGTGATGGCCAGTGACAGCACAAGGGCCAATGGCCATAATCTTAAACACAAGAAGTTTCACATAACATGAGGAAGAACTTTATGTTGGGGGTGGAAGAGCACAGGGACAGGCTGCCCAAGGAGGTTGTGGAGTCTCCCTCTCCGGAGAAACGCAAAACCCACCTGGATGTGCGCCTGTGTAATCTGCTCTAAGTGACCCTGCTTTGGCAGAAGGGTTGGACTGGATGATCTCCAGAGGTCCCTTCCAACTCTAACAATACTGTGATTCTGTGATATTTCAGAAATGGCAGCAGTTTTTGGATACTTCTTACACTTCTTGACTGGCAGAACTTAAAAATGTCAAATTTTGAGACGGCTGGTTGCTCACCATTTCTGAACATTTCAGAATTCATCACAGTGGTTGAAGTTGAAAGGTGTCTTAGAATTTGGCCACTTTCAGAACTGTCAGCAGTTTTACAGTCATTCCTTGATATTTACTTTACCTAAACTAAATGGTATGACCATCTCTTCATAGGCAAGAGTTTCTGAGAGATTCCACACAGTTCCAAAGCAACTTCTTTCATATGTAAGAAAAAGTTGCTGGACAGCAGTGAATGAGAGTTTTCAACAGTAACTTTTTCCCCCCAGGAAATAATAAATTAAAACCCCAACAACAAATAAACAAAAAAACCCAAACCAAACCAAAAAAAAAAACAACAACAAAAAAACCCAAAACAAAATAAAACTAATCCCCCTCCAGAAAAACCAAAAAATCACATTAATTCTAGAAAAAGTGAGTACAAAATTGAGTACAAAAAAGAGACATTTTGCCTCTGTACAAAGACAATGAGATACTTAAATATTAATTATTCAATAAAAAATTACTGTGATAGCCTCCAAAAACAGTATAAGAATAAATATATTATATCCAAGAACCATGTGGATACAATCCACTGCAATGTGCTCTAGGATGATCCTGCTTGTGCAGGGAGTTGGGCCAGATGACTCCACTGTGGTCCTTTCAAACATTACAAGGCCAAGCTGGATGGGGCTCTGAGCAACCTGGTCAAGTGAAAGATGTCCCAGCCCATGTCAGGGGTTTCGAAAAAGATGAGCTTTAAGGTCCCTTCAAACCCAAACCATTCTATGATTCCATGATTCTATGATATCCATTTCATGGTTCTGTCAGTTTCTTTAAGGTTGGTTAATATTCATAATTTCCCACTTGGGTCATTGGGAATTTAAATGATTCTTGGCTTAAGTACTACTAAGTGGTTTGCTCTGTCAAAAGAGTGTGCTCAAATATCTTCAACAAACAGAAGGTCAATTTATTCTAATTGAAATTTCTTTCAAAACTATAATATTTTTGTCACTAATTTGTTTAAATTATGGGTTTGAGAACTTTCTAGGAAAAAATTATTTAAACATGTAAGCCTCATGTATCTTTCACAAAAAGCCAAACTACCCAACATGATGCTGTGTACAAATGAAGAATCTTTTCTTCTTATATCTCCAATCTAAAAACTGTGTATGCTATCTGCCTGTTACACTAATACATTAGACATATACATTAGGAATTAAGAGTTATTAAAACAAAGTTTTAATCCCAAATTTACTATTAACTGAGAAGAGAAGGAAAAGTAGTCTCAGGTGAAGAAAAATAGAAAAAGCAGCAGTTTGTTTTACTTCCACAAAGTCAATAGACCTCTTCCCTTTTGAATTTGAGTCAGCCTGATTTAATTTGAATATATGTCCTTCAAGTCAAGGATTCTCTTCACAAATATTTTTATATATAATAGTGTACCAAGGGCAGTACTATAAACTAAACCAGCGTTATCTAAGCAATTCTGCCAGCTTTGTGAACAATTGAATGGTGTTACCTAGCTTCTAGCTGCCCTGGATTAGGGCTCAAAAGACTCAGTGCCCTATTCCACTGGTAACTTTCTGGTGATTTTGTGTAAGTCACTATGTGAAGCATGTGCCTCAATTCTACATCCAAAAGAGATCTGATAAATGTTTCCAATATCCCTGTGATTCATAACTTTATGGTCTGTGTATCTCCCCTCCTCCCACAGATATATTAATTTTCCAAGCTTCAGGGTCCTATGTAGATGAATCACTTTTCAATCAGAAACTTACCCATATGTTTGATATCTTTGCTTTGTCTGAACTTTCTTCGACTTTACTATATTCTTTGGAAATGCAGAGGCCAGAGCAACAACTGGAATCAAGGTGAAGGTTGTTTTATACAGCAGCATGTTTTCTGTTCTGTCGTCTACGCTTTCCCTAGTATTTAGGTTAAAAAGCACTAAGATGTGGTTTTTTAAGCATTCTAAGTAAGGACCTGAGGACTATGGAGTGCTCTTAGTATACTGACTAAATTAGAACATAAGAGCTTGCTGATATTACTGACAATAATAACGATCAACAGATCTCATAATTTTATTTCCAAAATTTTTTGCCTCAGTCTTCAGGGTAAAATCCTCTTCCCACACCTCTCAAGTGGATGGGCTTCAAGACCAAAGTCCTTTACATTGCCAGAGAAATTCAGGCCCATGACCACCTGAACATACATAAGTCTATGGGACCTGGTGAGCTGGGCCCCAGAGTCCTGAGGGAATTTGCTGATATTGTTGCCAAGCCACTGTCCATGATACTTGAAAAGTCATGGCAGCCAGGCAAAATCCCAGGTGACTGGAAAAGGGGAAACATTTTACCTGTGTTTAAAAAGGGTAGAAAGGAGGAACAACTTTTTCTTTTTTTCTTTTTTTTTTTTTTTTTTTTTTTTCCTTGGAACAACTAACTTGTCAGTATCACCACTGTGCCTAGGAAAACCATGGAACAGAATCCTCCTAGAAGTTGTGCTGAGGCATATGGAGGACAGGGAGGTCATTAAGAACAGCAGCACAGCTTCACCATGGGCAAATCCTCTCTAATCAAACTAGTGGCCTTCTACAGTGGACCAACTACATCAATCAACAAAAGGCCATATATGTCATCTATTTGGACTTCTGCAAAGCCTTGGACGTGGTCCCCCACAATATCCTTCTGTTTAAAGTGAAGAGAAATAGATTCTGTGGGTGAACAGTTCAATGCATGATGAATTGCTTGGACAGTTGTGTCCAGAGGGGAATGTTCTGAACAGTTTAGTGTTCTGACAGACATGATGGAAAAGTGTTTTCCCTCGGGGGTCCATATTAGGATCAGTATTATTTAGTGTTTTCATCAATGATATAAACTAAGGCACTGAGTGCACCCTCAGCCAGTTTGAAGACTACAAGAAGCCAAGTGCTGTGGTTGACATGTCAGAGTGATGGGATGCCATTCACAGAGACCTGGACAAGCATGAGAAATGGCCTATGAGAACCTCATTAAATTGAACAGGGCCAAGTACAAGGTGCTGTACCTGGCTCAGGGCAACCCCTGGCATCACTACAGCCTGGAAGATGAATGGACCAAGAGCAGCCCTGCCAAGGACCTGGACATGCTGGTGGATGAGAGGCTGGACGTGACCCAGCAATGTACACTTGCAGCCCTGAAGGCCAATTATATCCAGGGCTACATCACAAGCAGCGTGGTCAGCAGGGCTAGGGAATGGATTTTGCCCCTCTGCTCTGCCCTTGTGAGATCCCATAAGGAGTGTTGCATCCAGATCTGGGGGCCCCAGCACAGGAAGAATATAGACCTGTTACAGAAGGTCCAGAGGAGAGCCATGAAGATGATTAGATAGATGAAGCACCTCTCCTATGAAGAAAAGCTGAGAGAATTCAGCCTGTTCAGCCTGGAAAAGAGATTTGTCCTGGCTGACTGTTCAATCCAGCTAGCACAGATGAGATTCCAACCAGGGTATGTATCATACAAGAAGTCATAATTATTTAACAGAATCCTTTCAAGTTCAATCTCCTTATTACTACCCATTTTGTCACCTAAATCTTTCTTTCACAATCCCTTACTCTCCACTCTAACCACTTTACATGGCTCTCTGGCTTTCTTCTACATATTCAGAAAATTTCATTTTCTGAAAAGATATTAACAATGTTCATATTGACTCAGAATCCAGACCAAAAATAATATACATTTTGTCATCTATAAAACAAAGAAAGTAAGTACATTAGAAAGAAACACACAATGCAACAACCAATGCTAGAAACACTATAGTATTCACATTGTTATTGTATGTTTGTGCTGACATTTTTCAGCCAGAAGGTTTGACTACCATGATTCTCAGGGGACTTCTACTATTTTCTTTTAAATAGGAATGGTACTGAAATTTCACATAACAAAAATCTAAGAAATTACATAACTGAGAA
>VZTT01061080.1:0-24308 GCA_013400855.1 Buphagus erythrorhynchus
TTTTTTTTTCCCTCTCATACGCTTTTTAAGTTAATTAGAGCTCAGCTTACAAATCCCACAGCAGTGATCCACAGGTGATCCTGGGTGAAGACCTATCAACTCGTGGAGTAAAAGGCTTTTTATAGCTGTCTCTGCTGGGGAGGCTGAGGGCACAGAGCAGGCTGTGGCTGCTGGAAAGCTCTGAGGTTTTGCTGTGATCCAGATGTGCAGTTGTGCCCATAGGCAAAGGAAAAGATGTGCTTGCTGCCCACAGGGCTGCCTTCCCTGCACTGCCTGATTTGGGAGGGATTGGGCTCTGTGGAGGTGGCTGAAGAGAGCAGGTGTATAGGGAATGCAGTGAAAATTGCACAAGGGGTTAAGAGTGAAAAGGGGAGCAAAGTCTGGCAAGTTGAGATGCTGGCCAGCTGCTACTGGAGGCTCTGGCAGACACCAAGAAGCACTCAAACACCCAAAAATGCCTAGGAGGAGAAAAGGCATGAGGAATAACAGGCATGCTAGCACAGATTTTGAACACAAGGTACAGTTTGAAAAATTCAAACATGTCAGAAGTTAGCACATTTTTCTAGAGAAGTGGCAGTGAGGGACATAACTTTCCTTGAAGGAAATGGACAGAGAAGTGTAGGGCACTAAGTACATTCAACAGGCCCAAGCTGCCTTTTATAGATGGAGAAGTAATTCTGACCTGAGGTAGACTTGATTTCTTGATGCAGCACTGGGGGGCCAGATTTGTCTCTGGACTAATTGATTTGTGTTGGAAGTGAGTCAGAGAGGCCAGGAATTCATACCTAGGGCAAGAACCTGACTTCTATCCTTTTGAGGCACCAGAGTGTTCTTCTGTGGCTACTTGTGGAGGCCTATGGGACTGCCATGGCCCTGCCTCTTGCCCTGGAGGGATGTCCCTTGAATGGGCTGTAATTAGTTTATCTCAACCCTCCTGGAAGGATGCTCCTTCGGTTGGCACATGTTTTCTTATCATGGTGAGCTATCCCCCAAAGACTTCAGTGATCCTACGATGTCCTAATACCCATGTTAAACCTTTGTAACACACTGGTCTTTCCCCCTTGGTACCACCCTTGCTCTCCTCCATAAAAACCCCAGTTTTTCCCCCCGTTCTCTAGGGAACTGTTGCTCCTGGCTCCCTTCACAGTGTTGCTGGATAGTAAAGGAATCTCTGAGGAATTTGCCGTATGACGCTTCCCGTCCCTCTGTCCCTAAATCAGCTTGGGATAGCCTCGCAAGCAGAGCTGGAATCGCTGAGCTAAAATCACGGATCAGAGTGATCAATTTTGGCCACAGGCCACCACTTGCTGAGGCTTATCCTGTGGTTAGGAGACCTGCCAGAAGACCCCTTAGAAGGCAATCCCATGCAGGAGCCTCTCTCTGTGAGGGTTGGTGGCTTCCCGGGTCTGGAGCATTGGATCTCCACAGACCTTGGAGCAGCCAACAGCTACTGGGAGATGAACATGACAAAATCACTGTCATGTGATTTAGACTCACTGTAGAATCACTGAGACACTGTACACTGTGATGCTGCACACATATATATGCATGTGAATGAAAGAGATCATTTGACATATAGGGGAGGACCATAATTTTATTCAGTGTTTGTAAAGTGAGTAGCATAAAGGTGTCTGCAGGTATTTGCTGCAGATCCATACCACATCTTGCAGTTTAAACAATAATAATTAATGCATTATAATATAAACTTTCCTATTAGTGAAGGTGCCTCAATCAGCTGGCTTTTGTTTACATTTAATTCAAGACCAGTTTGGCACAGAGTATTCAAAGCTTCCAGCAATATTTTCTGTTCCTATCAGCATAAACATGGCAATTTTCAGGCCAAAGAAAGCATCCCAGCCATTGTTACAGGGGACCAAAAAATGGTCGCTGCCATGGCTATGCAAGGATGTCTAGTTCTTCCTAGAAGACTGCAGTTTTCAGAATAATTACTTTACAATGGTTAAATGGAAATTACCTAGAAATTCTCAAGAATACTCCATGGCAGCACTGCTGAATATCTGTGCTGGCTAAAGCAATGTAACTGGAGTGTGAGGCAGCTGAGTAGATCACAAAATGATTCTGCTTTGTACCTTAAAGCAGGATCCACTGTGTTATGGTACATAAGGTGTTTCACTCCAGAGCGTGGCAGGAGGTACAGAACACTGCACTGTGCAGACTGTACTACTTTAAATAAGCTTTTGAAAAATATGTGCAGCTTAATTCAGTATTACCAGCCTCTGGTACTCTCTGGCAGGAACTTATAAACCTCTTATAAATCTCTCTGTTTATCAGCAAGTGCAGAGATATGGAGGCATGATGGATACATCTTAATACTATCTTTGTTGTTGCATATAGGTTTTAATTTAATTTTACATTATGTGGCATTTACTTTATCTGCTCCGATTAAACTAATTCTTCAAGGGACACAAGGAAGGTGACTGAAGGTGATATATAGGCAGTCTCCTGTGGTCTGGATCTTCTTAGGCAGCCCCTTCCAGCCAGCTATGACTGGAGCCACCACAGAATGAGATTAGAGGGGGAGCAGCATCTTCAGTGCTGGGCATTGGGAGAGATTTAAAAACTAAGAGAAAGTGAAGGTAAAACTATAATCTAATTTTGAAAAATGAGGATTAAAGGTTCCATTACTCATGCTGTTTCCACTGCACATATGGAGGTAACAATATGTGATTTTGCTGGATAAAAATATTGGCCCCATGCAGCTAGTGTAGTGCATGGTGTGTGTATGTGGTGCCCCACTGTGTTTATAATGAGGGAAGGTTAGGATCATGCAGATGTGTGACTGTAAGCCGGTTTAGTAGTCAAGCTGGCATAATATGAAGAGATTGTTCCTTGACTTACTGGCAAGTCTGGATATTCTCCACCATGTTGTGACAACAACAACAAAACCACCAGGAGACCGGCAGGGCTCCACACTGCATCTCCCCGCTTATCACCCTCCAATGCACAAATTTTGTGTCAGCAGGGAGGCTCCCTGCCTGGGGTGCTCCAGGCTTTCTTTCCCATGAGGCTGCTTTAATTTCATACATTTGGTAAGCACCTGTTTTTACAAGGGTAGTACAATGTCTAGAAGCATGGAGGAAAATACTGTTGCTGATGTTTCTAAGTAGTCAGAGCCTTCTGCCTTAGTAGTCCAGGGATGCTCCAGGGGCAAGGCTGCCTGCCCAGATGGGCTTACAATTTAACCTGGAGAGTAACACAGTCATGGATACTCGTGTGGGAAGGTGAGGGAAGAGGGAGGGCGTCCCTGCTGAACAAGGAGGTCGCTTCACGTGTTTATCCACCGGCCATGCAGGATAGTGCAAAAAGAGCAGATGAAGGGAGCAGAAGTGAGCTATCACAACTAGGAATGCTTTGAAAAAATGGGAGAAAAAGCCACTTGAGGTAACCTGGTGCACAGGGAAATCACTTCTTCTGCATCACTGAGGAGGAATGGCAATTTTGGCTAATGTAAGCAGAGACACGAGAGAAATTAGAGATGGATCAGCAGCTGTGAGAGGGACACAAAAGAAGGAAGCTGGTAAGAACAGAGAGCATAGTAGGTGGTCATGTAGGGGAACCAGAAAGCAACAATTATAGCTGGAGTGGGGGGGAAATGAGTGTCTTTGAGACTGTGTGTACTGAGGAGAGACAGCAGAGCTTTGGGCTCTGTGGAAGGTGAGGAGCTACGTGCTGGTGCGTGGGGCTGGGGGCATTGGCAAAGGCAAAGGAAATTATATATCACTCTAATCTGCAGCACATTCCTTGTTGTCTGGGAATATATATGTCAGCTGGGGAGATACCTGTGGAGGTTACTAAAATTAATTGTATTTTTGCATTTCCGTCTCCCTCCCCCTCACCTCCCACAGATACACACACACAAATTTCTATAGATATAAATGTAACACTGAAGTTTCATTATGGTTACCAGCATCACTCATCTCAAACCATCACATTGCCATACCAACACCTTTTGATTCCACACCTCCCTCAGTTCTCTGGGCATATGGAGAAGTTGTAATTTCCAAGGAAAAAATAAATAAATAAATAAAAGCAACAACAACAACAAAAAACCCCAACTCTTTGGGTCTCCAGGAATCTTTTCAAATTTCTCTATCTATTGAATCACCAAGAATTTTCTGGAGACTGAATTTTCTGGCCTATGTGGCTTAATAGATCTGGATGCCTAAGGTTTACGTCTGCTTTACTGCTGGTAAGATTTTTCCCACCTCTAAGCTGCAATAGATTAATCATGCCTGGGAGATAATTAAGCAGGGACACATTCACTGATGCTGACCAGATAGATAGAAAGGGGCTGATGGGCAGGGACCAAACCAAAAAAAGAAATCAGAAGATCCACTGTCCAGTACACATGTAGGTCCCAGATGCTGGAATGAAGTAGGTCCTCAGTAGTGTTTTTATTGCTTTATAACAAGCAATTCATTGTGGGGAAAAAAAAAAATGTATTGCTAATATATCCCTAGCCTGACAAAGCATATATGAAAAAAGGAGACATTTATTTCTGTGAGTGTGCCTGTCCTTTATTGAACACATTAGCATTTTGAATGCTGCTTTTAAAAGGCACAATACTTGTTCCCCATAGTTTATAATTTAAATTATAAATATACTACAGTATCAGAAGGAGTATCAAAATAAATTCATGCCATGATTCACTGTGTCAGCACATTGACTTGCAATGCTGCTGCCACGCAGGCATGTGAAAGGAAAGCATCAATCCCAGTGCTCTCACAGAGAGTTTTGCACCCACTTCACAGTTGTGGGATTTCATCTGGGAGCTGTTGCAATGTTCCTACCTGGTGCACTCAGGTTCTGTGCATTTACTTCATCTTCCACTCTAGAAAGGTATTTTCCTTATTTTTTGTAACAGCAGCCAGCACAGATAAAGTTTTATCCAAAATTAAAATGCTGCTGTGTTGGAATAAATGACCTCTCTGGAGTCTTTAAAATTCTTACTTCCCATTTTTCCTCAACGATGTGATATCTGAAAACCCTTTCTCTCAGCCTTTTATGTTTCTTTTTTTTAATTAATAAAAGCTGAGACATCTGTATTAGTATAGCACAAGCATTTGGATCTGAAGAAGAAATCTACATTTTTTAAAACTTGATGGGCAATATTAAGTGATCAACACCAATTTAAAATTGCATGTTATGATAAATACATATTTTGCATTTAAAGAATTCATTGAAGAAGTGAATGTGACAAGTGACAACTACCTTCCATTTACTTACCAGGCAAATGCCACCTTTAAAACAGTCATATTCTTTCTCATCATCATCAGTGTAAGCTATTTTCAGATAGGTTTTATGAGTAGCCAAAACTGTGTTTGTCCTGCTGCCAGATGAACTAACATAATTTATTATACGCTGTTTAAATGGAACTTAGGGCATGCACAGAAAGTATGTCATCCATGTTGCTTTTTGCCACCTATGATCACAATATTTTCCCTTTTGTGGACAGAGATTTTACTTCCACTCCTCCAAGAGAAAGATTGTGGAGAGATGTCAAAGCTTATTATTCAATGGAGGTGTCACACAAAGGTTCTTCTATGAATGACCCTGGCAGTGTTAAATTCAAGAAAACAGTGCTAAAGGGTACGTGGCTATGGAAAGATTTCCATGGGGTTTTTTTTGATATTGCAGGGTTTGAGTTTTGGTTTTTTGACCAATAAGATTATTTTTATGTGGCCATTTGAAATGATAAGGGATTATTACCTGTGGGTTACAGATAGGTAGTCTAGGTGCCCTTTCAATAATCATTGTATAAATAGACAGCAATTTTAGTAATTTCTTCATTTCCATAAAATATCTAACTTAACAGTTCAAATATTTGACAGGAAAGTGATATGTGAAGGCAGGAACAAGTCTGTCCAGGGCTGTGAGTCCACTCACCAGGGAGAAGACCAGGCAGGTAGCAACTGATCTTTGTGACAAAGAAAACCATGTGACAAAGAAAAGCAAGGAATGTATGACCATGAGAGGAGATGGGTACTGCAACTGCCAGATCCATCCCACTCCTATTGCTCTTCCTGGCTCTACCACCTTGGGACAGGCTGGTCACTGCCAGCCCTTGCAGTGTGGCCTTTCATCTTGGTCTGGTTCCACCCTTGTGGAGAAGTGTGCAGGCTGTATCACTGTGGACAAAGTCAAAACTCCATTGATGGTTTAGTGCCTGGTCTGACAAGATACAAAAAGGTATCCATCTCCCAGGCTGTAAGCATAGCAAGCAGAATGAACTCTAAATTCAGAAAATGTCACATTTTAAACAACCAGTTTTGGTGTTTTCAGCCAGTTCACAAACGAAAAGACCTAATGTTCTCTAAAGTCTGATTTTTTAATGAAAAATAATTTCATATACCAGGACAATGCAGCTTTAGAATCATACATGTTTACTGCATGTACTCTGAAACATGAGATTTATACAGGGATCAACTGCTTCTGCATACTGAATCATTCCAAAGATGGATTATCTGTAAATAGGCGACCTTGAGGGAGCAGAAAATATAAGTAAGAAAGTGCAATTGCTTTAACAAGCAAAAATCCTTAAAGTAGGGGGTGGTCTTCAGTACCCAAAAGCATTTAAAAGAAAAGCTAGAGTTTTCCATACAAAGACACACTGACAATGCAAAGTGAGAGAAAAGGGAGCTGCCAAATAGAACATGCCAGTACAAACCTCTGCAGCGTGGCAGAGCACAGACCACGGGAGGGGACCCCCTACACTCCTGCTCCTTCCTAACAGCACAAGGGCAGCAGGGCCCCTTAGAGGGCAGGGGAACAAGTCTGCCTTTAGAGCTTCTCACTCTAAAGGGTTTATCTCCCCTTTCCAACACAACTTCCTCTGAGGTCAGACCCTTGGGGGACCACTGGTGGCTGTGACAGAAGTCCCATTGTGTCCAAAGAACACCAGAGGGAGGGTGGTAGGCAAGGACACAAACAAAATGACAACTTTCCATTTTTAAGAGCAGCAGCAGTGCCCTGTACACTCAGTGGGACAAAGTTTGAAGGCAGCACCTTGGTTTATAAGTGGCAGAGCAATGCCTGCTCTGTCCCAAACCTGTTGTAAGTGCATTAGTACCAAGATGCTGCAGCCATTTCAAAGATACCTGTTTCTGGGTAGATTTTAGTAACTTGGAGAAGCTGGCTCCAAGCACATGGAGGAGAGTCTAAAATATTAATTCATCATGCATGTTTTCAAGAACGAAAAAAAGATATTCAAGAGTCACCTTTAGGCAAACTCACAGGTGAATCAAAGCAAGGGGAAAATGTTCTTTGCAGATAGCATAAACCAGCAGTCCCTGCCCAAAACACATAGCTGCAACATCTTCTTCTGTGAGAGTTTGGACCTGTGCATCTTCATCTACCCTTGGAAAATGAGTGCAGAGCATTTCTGAATGGCAGGATGCATACTCCCACACTCTACACAAGGCTGAGCATTTGAAGAGACATCTCAGACCTGCCTGAGCTAGCAGTTTTGCAGAAGCACTTCTGCAATAGGAGTCTTAAAGTCGGCATAGTGTCCTTGTAACCATGCCTATTGCAGGCATCAATAGTACGTAGCAGGACAGTTAAGAATTGGATTTTTAAACTCACATGGACTTTATGCCCTCCAGCATTTGGCCATCTGAAACTACAGAAGTCTCTAAGTCAAGTACCCAAGAGAGGGAAGTATGATCTACTAAAACCACAGAATCTCCATAATAAGGAATTATTGGCTCAAGTAGATCACTTTCCACTTTAACTTGTGCCTTTCCTAGGCAGCATGTATATATCCTACCTTTTGTGTACAGTAAATCTAAGCAGGGAATCTAGTTTGTACCAGCTTCCCTGGCCACAAAAGTTGACCCACTGTCTTTTCTTTCAAAGGCAGAATTTATAAAGCTTGCATTGCAGTTCAGCCTTGAGTTTGGGCTGACATTTGTTTCCTTCCCGAAATGAGTTGCCTGGTTACATTTCAAGCAGACTTCTGAAAGTATACAAATGTACTTCTAAAACTGATAATCATCTTTGAGGGGAAAGGCTTATATCCTGTTTTTGCTTATGAGGAGGGCCCCAGGCACCCTGATTTAAAAAATGATCTGACAAGAAGCAAAGACTCAAATGCTCCTTGACACATATACATCTGACACCTCAGATAATCAGCATAGTTTCATGGAATTAGCTGAAACTCCATCCTCACCCCCCACCCCTCACTTGTCATCTCACAGCAGAAAACATGCTGAATAACAGTGCATCACACCCGGTCTAGGCTTTTATTATATTTTCAGTCCAGAAGAAGAAAAAAAACATTCTTTTTTTTCTCACTGTTTCTCTTCCATCAGCAGAGCTATTCTTTCCTTGATGCCATATCAAATGTTTAAAAATTTTCCACAGTTTAGTTTTTAAAGCAGTACGTTAAGCCAAAGAAGGAAAAGAAGAAAAAAGAGAAGAACAAATGGAGCTATTTGAGCTCAGCTTTCAAACAAAGAAGCCTGATCAGGACCTCAGTACTTTGGAGCTGAAAGCCCCAGCCTCCCTTCAGAGAAATACTTTCACTTCTCACTGATTCCAGTGACATCTGCACAGGATGGTCATGGTCTTGCTCCAGAAACTCTGTGTGCAAGATTTTGCCCATAAAAGAGAACCTAAAGGATGTGTGAGTCATATGAAAGTACACAGATTTGGAAAAGGAGCACTTCACAGTGCTGAGGAGTGCAATAAAGCCTTGCTCGCCCCCTTACCTGAAGTATTTTTGCAACACATATATTTACAAGATTCCTTCTTTATTTTCATCCTCTTTGATCTATGCAGTTCCTTTCATGCATGCAAGTGATAAATCTCTGTCTTTCCTCCTAAGACTTGCAGGCAGTATGTGCCCTACTCTCATGACTATAGGCAGTACCTCCTGCTATTGGTTGCTTCTCTTCCTCTTCCTCCTCCTGCATCCTCCTACTGCTCCTCCCACTCACCAAATTTACCAGGTTTTCCCCATAGCTATCTGCTTGTTCCTTGGCAGCACTATCTTAAGGTGTCCTTACAAGTGACATTGATAGAAAAATGTAATCCTCAATCCTTCCCAGATCCACTTGGTTTCTGAGGATGCTGGTGCAAGAGATGAAAATGAGCTCTGTATGGTTAGGCATCCAGGGTCTTGATTCTTCCACCTCCACTTCAAACTCAGCATCACAAAACCTGATTTCCTTCACCTTTCCTGGCACCTCTGTTTTTCTTGATGACCAGTATTTCTGGTCCTGTGTCTATCTGTACCTGTGTGTCTCCTGATCTTTTTATCTATATGTTGTAGTTCAGGACAGAAACTCTCTTCTTCTTCAGTGCTTTTGTAGTCTCTGGAGCCACAATGTCCCAGCCCATGCCTGGACCTTCCAGCAACTTGAGTCAGGCCATATTGCTGATGCAATACTATAGATGAGGAGTTTGGATTTCTAGAAATATTTTCCTTCCATATGTTTTTTTTCAGCAGTCATCTCTTAGCAACCTCTGAAGAATGAAATATTTACCCAGGCTTTGATTATCTTGCATCTTACTGAAGGCATCTTTTCTACCAACCTTCCAAATTCTCACCTAAACTGAATAAAACACAGGGGTTTTTTTCTCAGGCTTTGCTTTAGCTCAGAGAGATTTGAATTGAGGGGGAAAGTTAGCATCCCCATAATAAGACTAGAAAAATTACAGACCACATTATGTTTTGGCTGCTTATCTGAGGTCTCTGAGCTACCATGGTTTCCATCAGCTTCAAATATGGAAGCTAAGCAGCTTTGGAGAACAGTAAATCATTTAATTCAACACATTTCATTTGGAAAACTGATATAAAAATGTTCTTTTTTAAAATTCCCAGTAGCTTTTGCTTTTAAAAGGCTAGGTATACTTAAAAAGGTGGTGTCTGCCCCCATACTTTAGAGTTGCAGATGTCAACAAACACTGGAAAATGCAGGTAGCTGGGAAAAGGAAGGCAGTGGGGAATTGATGTTCTTGCAAGTTTGGCAAGGAAAGTGAAAAATCCACCACAGCAAAAGGACAGAAAATATACAGTGAGTAGATAAGATACTTCACCAGCCTTACAGTCTTCATAGATAAAGGGTTGGCAATCTGGCTTCATTGCATTCATGGGGGGAGTATTTTGTAAAAGCACTGGCATCCAGCAATACACATTACTGCACAAGTGTTGCTATAAATAGGATTAAGGCTTGCGTTTATTATGCTGTGCAAAGATAGCAACTTTGATAAACGAGACTGCAAATACTGCCCACTTTAACCCTTTATATAATCGCTCTTATTTTTAGACACCATTTTCCATGCTTGTTTCAATACTTGGTTCCATGCCCGTGCTGGCCAAAAAAAAAAAGTATTTCAGGCAGCTCATTACAGTAAACATTAAGTATAAGAGCATTAATTTCAACAATCAGATATAAAATGTATCTGTAAATGAAGCAGCTGTCTTCATTACATACTCAAACACACAATTCTACATATACTTTTGTGTGTTTGCTTCTCACAAAGTGTCTCTAGTTTGTGTCATTTGGAATCACCTGACATTTTATAGTAAAGGCAGCAGCATAGACGCCTTACAAATAACAAATCCAGAAATCAGTTGCAGCTGTAGTCCTTGCACTGAGGTTCAGGGTGTTCAGGGTGCAGGTAAGAGATACCATCTGTGGACAAAGTTTGCTTCTCTGTCCAGGGCATTCTGTGCCAGCCAGAGGGCATGGCCTCGGTCCGAGCAGTGTGAGTCACACAGGGCTGGAGCGTGCTCAGCCTTCTGAGATTTACGGGGTGATCAATGGCTTCAGCATCCTCAATTACTCTGGAAATGGTTTATTAGGAAGGGGCCTTAGGGAGCAAGGAATAGAAGGAGAGAGTAGATTCACAGTTAAAGGAAGAATAGGTACAAGGCAATTTATACATGAAAATTCAGATCCCCTTCTGAATTTCCTAAAAGCTTGAGGTGTCTGAGTCCAGGGCTTTGCTCTGGGCCCTTCTCTAGAACTGATGTGCAAGTAAATCAGGCTCCTGTATGAAATCGCTCTTAAATGTGTAAGGCACCATCAATCAAAAGGTGTAATCAGCTTTCCTCTGCTCAGTCCCTGCAGAGCTATTCTTGGCATGCTGCTGGAAAAAAGCAAAGGTAGAGAGATGCTCTTTTTTTCCCTCTGAACACGGTCCCAGAGAGACGGCTACCCTGCATAAGGAATGCAGCCCATATTCCCTGTCTGTAAGTTGAGTTTCACAGCGTGTCATCGCCTCCTCTGCCAAGGTGATCGATTCCCAGTGTCTAGGACCCTCAGGTCAGTGTCTGGTCCACACTTATCCACAGATATTTCTACCTCATCTGACTGCCAAAAATTTCTTTCTCATTTCTGGAACAGTGTTACCCAGACATGCCCTAAAATTTCATGAGGAAACTACAGACCAGCTATTGCCTCCAATTCCATGTGCATTCAGCTCCTCAGTGCCCCAGAGCAGCATGAAAGCAGAGCAAAAAGAGTGGTGTCCCCTCACATATGGCTGGCAAACAGGATTTAAAATCTACTATGCAGGACTTTTGGACACCCTCACAATTAGGAACAGTGGAAAACCTTAGTGTGTTATTGCCAACCCCTGAGCTGGGCCACAGCCACAGACTTTTGCTGCACCTCTTCTTTGAAATAGGAGCTTTACACTGGGCATCGGGAAGCCTTGCTTATATGTACACACACATAGACATTTTGGTTATAGGACTGTTTTTGAAATCATTTAAAGAACCAGGAGGAGATATAAAGGCAGTAGAGCCTCACAGGAAAGACAGGGGAAGAAGAAGCATTGGGAATTACCATACCTGGGGCTGCAGCACTAGCTGCACTCCTCAGCTCATTGCAGGATTTTATGGCAAGGTTTCCCACACTGACATTAACTCTCAATCCACACATCAATGGCTGTGTTTCTATTGGGGTATTTCAGAAGATACCCTGCCAAACAAGGCCTTTCAGCAAAGAGCACAGTGGCAAAGTCAGACTGACCTCTAAAATTTTCTTCTGTATTTTTTTTTGTTGTTACAGAAAAGCCTTGCATAAGGGTAATCACATATTTTGCAATGCCAAGATGCATCTCATTCACATATAGAGGTTACACAAGTATCACTGGGAGACTGTATCCCTTCAAGAATTGTTCTAATTAGTGACTTGAGCTTTCATTTAATTACACTCTTTAATGCACATCTTGGAATTACAGAGGTGGGTGTAATTTAATTAGCCAAAAAAAAAAATCCAAGACGCATTTCTACTCCCTTAAAATATAGGTTACACTTAAGAGATGATGGGGATATTTCCCAGGAACAAGGTCTGTACTCCTCCACCTTGAGGTGTGTTTGGCTGCAGCCCTGGGCACACGAGCGTGAGCGTGGCTGGAGGCAGACAGCTGCTCATTACAGGCTGCCAGGGGTCTCAGGCTGGCTCCTGCAGGACAGGTGGCCACATGACAAACGAAACCCCTCACAATTAGCACTAATTGACACTCGTGTGGCCGGTCTCCAACGAGAGGTCAGAGAGTGGGTGAGCTCAGAGGCTGAGCATCCCGTCCTGGCAGCAAGGGTCTGTGGTGCCATTGCCACCGCTGCCACCACCACATTGCTGTGTGCAAGCACAAGACTCAGCACCAATATTTTGACAGCCCTGGTGTTCACCAGGGCCTCCTGTGGCCCCTGACTAAAACTATCCTGCTTTTAGATCTGCTGTGAATGCCTCAGCCTGGCCTCTTACCCACACCAGCTCAATGAAGTTGCCCTATCACCCATGCCCTTCATCCTCTTCCCATGGATGTGCTGACTTTCTGGAGAGCAGATGCAAGAGTCTGAGTTTGTTACCACCTCCCACCTTTCATTTTTTTCATTTAGAAACATTTCCACATTAAAAATATGCAATAAACTGACCAGCTGCCACCCCTTGATGCTTAATCCTCTCTAATCTGGTCTGGGAACACTGAAATGTACAATTTTGCTTATTATGCAGCTTCCAAAAATAATTGAATGTAGCAAGTAGAGAGGGTAGCAAGTGAGGAAAATGGGAAACTAACCCCTCAGCTATTTATTTATCATTTTCTAAGGGCCTGTATGGCACACTCACACTGCTGTGAATGATCTCCTACTCCTTAGAGAGCACATAGGGCTACTCAAGCTGTGGATTGAAAAATGCCCCTAGTCCAACATAGGCCCTCTCCATCCAGGAATGAGATAGCCCATGCCCCACAGACCCTGCAATTCGGCAGCAAACAGCATGGTCCTCAGGGACAGAATTAATTGGAGTTTGGATTTTATACTGGTTGGCTTGATTGACTTCATCTGAGGCCTCACAAAAGCAGTAAGTCTTTCAGAGGGGCTCCCTATAAATTTATGGCTCACAAGGCAGGAAAAAAAATCTCATGTAAATTATACCCTTTGAAAATGATCATGAGGTATCGAGATGGCCCAGGGGACTGTTGAGGAAGTTTCATCTCTTGCTCATTTAGCATAGGTAAGTAGCAGTAACTAGTTATTCTCTTAAAGCAATGCAAAAGCTTAGGAAAAACAAGGTGTTTTATCAGTTTATTTATACCATGTTCTGTACCCAAATATGTTGCTGTCTCCAATTAGATCAACAAGGTTTTCCCCATGAAAACCAGCAAGTCTAAGGACTGGTTGATGAATAGACACACCGACAGATTGGTGCTGTCCTTTCTTGGTGTACAGCCTTTCTTGCTTTTGCTGAGAAGCCACAGCCATACCCAGATAATTTTGTGAAGTGACAATGCCACATGGGAGTGATTGAAAGCGGATCTGACGGATCCACTGGCATACTGTACCACATTGCTACACAATGATTCTAGCTCGTTTGGAGCCCCACAGGCTTGTCGTCAACAAATTTCATAGCTCCAGTCATGATTTCTAATCCAAATGTCTAACACGATCTTTTTCTTTGATGTCACCAGCTTTTGTCCAGCATTCAGCTCTTCCTGACAGAAATATAAAGCCTTATCATAGAGTCATAGAATATCTCAAGTTGGGAGGGCACAGGGCTACCTAAAACTAAATCATATAACTAAGAATGTCATCCAGACGTTCCTTGAACTCTGACAGGCTTGATGTGGTGACCACTTTCCTGGGGAGGCTGTTCCAGTGACTGATAACCTTCTTGATGAACAGCACTATCCTAATATCCAATCTGCACTTCCCTTGATGAAATTTATTTCATTTTCTTAATTCTTTGGAGAAAGAATTTCTCTGAGGATCTGTCTAACTTGTATAAAAGAGAGCTCATGGCTAAGGCATCTATAGAAAGAGAAGTATTCAGTAATATTCAGCTTTAAAATATTATTTTCCAGTGTAGCTGTGTATCCCTCATCCCAGCTCTAAGAAACATTGAGCCTTTTCTTTTTCTTGTCCTGGGCAAAAGCTATATAACAGCAGTATAGAAAGCTCTAGAGGTCAGGGTCCTCTCTCAGTCATCTGCAAGCCATCTAACAAAGTCATCAGTTCTTCACAAAGTGCAATATTAAGAGCATATTGTTTCACACCAGCTGCTTATCATTTTCCACTTTGAAACAAGCAGCTACAAGCTCTTCTAGAGGAGCATTTTAGTGCTAGCAAAGACAATCAACTTGGAAAAAGTGACTGATTGCTATAGCACTAGTTTGCATTTCATGTCACCTTGCTTTCAAGTTCTCATTAATTACATTATATTAATTAATTAAGCCTGATAGCACACCTGTTGTTAAGAATTATCCATACTTTATAGTTAGAGACACCAAAAGAGAGCTATTAGGAGGCTTGCTTAGAATCTATATTAAAATTTAAAACTAGTCCAGTTTTACACTAGACCCAAACTGTATCTGTGTAAATACATGGTCTCCCTCTATTGTTTCTCATTGTACCCAAGACTTCCTCGCTTCTAAAAATAGAGGCAGCATCAAAGGAGTCGTGCTCTCACTTCCCAGTATGCAGGAGAAAGCTTGGCTTATTTATGTGTGCAAGAAAATTGTTGCAAAAAGGTGACAATTGCAAAAACTCCTCTGTTTTCAAGCTTTTTTGGTTCACCCCACCTGGGTCAGGCCACTGGAGCTGACCTTTGACTTCTGTCTGTGGTAAAGGCAGAGCCAGTGCAGGTGGCTGAGCCCCCATGGAAGGATTTACTGGACGATGGTAATGGCTGGACCAGCCCCAGGCTGTGGAAAGGACAACAGATGGAGGCTGCAAGTGGCCAAATCCTCACCTGGCCTTTCCTTCCTGCAGTGCTGCAGAGCACGGGGAGTCAGGCTCCCTCCCCTTTCCTTGGCCTGTGGTGGACAAGGGTGTGAAGACCAGCCTCCCCTGTCCCACCCACCCAGTGCAGCTCAGCCTTGCCCATGCCCTGGGAGGCCCAGTTGTTGGCTATGGCCCTTTGTGCCATACAGGAATGACCTTTCCAAACAGAGCAGGATGTCACAGCCAAGCACCAAGATGATGGGGACACATCATATCCCAGTCCCTATGTCATCTGTTACAGATTTCCTCGTAATTCCCTCTAGGTAGAAATAGGTTGGCAGCTACATCCAGATGAGTCCAGAACTACTCTGGGCTGTGGCCCACCTCAGTCTTGGTCTGTGTCCCACACAAGGGCCATTCAGCCCTTTGCATGGCTTCCTCACAAACCAGAAAAGCAACCCAGGAAAACAAAGACTCGTTGCTGCTGGGTTGGGTATTGAAGGATGTCCTCCCAGCACCTGAAACTTCAACAGCCCAGCTGCACCCTTTTCATTATTTGCCCCTTCATCTCATTTGTTGCACATGATGAAGGCATTCCTGTTGCCCAGGTGGCTCCTCAAAGGCAGAACAGAGGTAAGGCACCGTGCTCCCACATCCTCCTTCCTCTCCAGCAGCGTCCTTGCATCACTCTGATGCCAGCAGCTGAGTACTTCCCAGAGAGTTAATTTGTGAAAAGAAACAGTATCGATTCAAGGGGTGTGCAGCAGTAATTCTGTCATTCGGCTTCGACTCTGCACAATCACACTTCATTTTCAGTCTCCAAACAATAAATAAATATCAAATGAGCATTGGCTTAAATAGCATTTAACACATGTGACTTCCCAAAGAACAGCATAAAAGCAGGAGCTATTGCTGCTTTTCCCTTATGTGAATCAATGGGAAATGCTGAATGAGTTAAGAAAAGCAGAGACTAAAAAAAAAAATAGAGATTATTGTTAGAACAGGGGGCTTTCTGCACTGCTTATGCTGTATATCCATGATCCTTTTGTGTCCCTCTTTATCCTACCCTGGAATGGAATTAGCTTTCAGTCTTTCCTTTTTTTTTTTTCCTTAAATTTGATCTTATTCAAATCAGCCCCTTAGCAGGTTGGCTGAATTCTTGAAAGCCTAACACAGCCTGCAGATGTCTGTCTGTGCAGCCACATGGCAGAACCAGGCTTTGGGGGTCCCCAGAGCATCACGCAGGACCGGGAACTTCTTGGTGCTGGTTCCAAAAATCCATATCCCTTTCCAGTTCATTACAAACACCTATTGTTTGCCATATTTATCTGCCATCACTGCTGTTTGTTAGCAAATGGAAAAAGAAATGCCAGGACTAAATTTCAGCCTGCCCTTAGAATAGTGGAAAGGGGCTACAGGAATTGAATGACAGATGGTCTTTGAATGATATACAGAACCTCTGCCCCTGGGCCTGCTTTGGAGGAGCTGTTTTGGATTGTTGCTCAGAAGAGTGGGAGGTTGTTGTGTGATATGTGATTATTCCATAATAATTTTAATTATTTTGCCTGTTTTCAAACAATAGTCTCAGCCTTTTTTAATTTTTACACTCACTGAGTTGTGACACGAGCATTCTTTCCTCTGTGTTAGCAGGGATTAAAATCAAACCCTGTATCCCTTCCCATTTTTTTTTTTCAAATAATCCATGTTTAAATAAATTACCTCAGCCTGGAAAAGTGAGTTACAGGGCATTCTCCTGACATGTGTGGCAGAGAGAAAAGCGAAGGGCTGGGGAACGGGGCTGGGGGGATGGGGAAGGCTTTATTGTGTTTTGCAGGATGAGATTGTCACTGTAACAAGTTTCAAGAAGAGCTGCTCTTTAACTCCTCTTCCTCGGCACAGAGAGCGCAGCTCTGGGAACCTCATTTACATGCATATGGGTATCTGATTGGATCTGTTCAAAGGTACAGTAGGAGTCAGTCAGATTGAATATGATGTGCATATAAATGAAGTTCCCAAAGTGGGGTGTGATGCTTCAGGAGAGACAGGGAAAATATGCTGTCTCTGCTTCATCCAAAGTCCAATACAAACTCGGGGATTTTATTTTTTTTAACTGGCTTGAGATAAGAAAGAGTGGAAGCCCAAAAAAAAAAAAATACATATATATATATACACGTACAAATATGTATGTATGTATGTATGTATGTATGTATGTATGTATGTATATATTTCTCCCCTCCCCATTTATTGAATTTACATCTTAGGCCAAATGCTCATCGCTGGAGCCCCACAAATCACATTAGCTCTGCGTTATCAGAGCACACATTTGGTTTGCAGCACAACTGCACACACAGCCCTGCACAGGGCAGAGCTGCAGGGTTCAGCTCCTCTGCAGCGCCTGCGCCGCACTCGCATCCATCCCTCCACTGACAAGCAGGGATACCAGGGAAGTGTTGGGCTTTGCTAGGCTTAGGTCTTTCTTTCAGGATATCCTGCTCAGCCTAAGCCACCACTCACAGTTTTTTGGCTAATCAAGCAGCATGTGGCTTCGGCTGAGCTTTGTGCTTGGGTGCAGGCAGCAAGCACGAGGCGTGCATGGGGCAGTTAGAAGTGTCAGGCAAATATGTGGCTTAGGAGGAGATTCGGTCCACCCTCAGGAGCTGGTGTGCTCCAAAAGGGATAGGAATTATCAAAAAAATGCAGCACCATAAAATGTAAAGGGCTAAAGGGAACTCTTCTCCTAGCAAAATAATCATTAGCAAAAGCTACATTTCTGGAAATCACTTAATTTAAATAATACTGCAGTGCTAACCTGGGACCGGGAACAGCAGTGTGCCTACAAGCCAGGACTCCTTTGGTTTGAGGGGCCTTCTGGCCTCAGCAGTGTGCCAGGATTTGGGACACACCCCTGTGGCACACGAGTGCACACCAGACCCTTGGGAGAGATGCATAGTCCCAAGGTGTCCTAGCCCTCTCTTCACAGCTGGGATAATAGGTAACCCTGCCTCCTCCCTCAAGCTGTCTGCGAGGAGGAGCTCATGGAGACTGGGAGGTGCACATGGAGACTGGGAGGAGCTCATGGAGACTGGGAGGTGCACATGGAGACTGGGAGGAGCTCATGGAGACTGGGAGGAGCTCATGGAGACTGGGAGGAGCACATGGAGACTGGGAGGTGCACATGGAGCCTGAGAGGCGCTCACGGNGGGAGGAGCTCATGGAGACTGGGAGGTGCACATGGAGACTGGGAGGTGCTCATGGAGACTGGGAGGTGCCCATGGAGACTGGGAGGTGCCAGGGGCCGCAGGAGGTGCGCTTCCCCTAAGCCCAGCTCCTGTCCTGAGGTGTTGCACCCATGGGTCTGGGGAGGGGCTGCAGAGTACAAGCTGTAGGTGAGGGGATCCTGCACCTCATCGAGGACACCCTCTGTGTAATATTTGCAGTTTTATTTTCAGCAAATCTCAGTTTCTGCAGCAGTGTCTCACTTGCACAGCAAGCTAAACTTGCATGTTTTAGCTAATGCCCAGATGAAATTCAGATTGTTCAGTCCCACCAGCAAGGAGAGCCTGGGCAGTGTACTCCGCAGGGAGACATCCACTGGAGACATGCCAGTGGATGAAATCTCACAAGGCACTCTTGTACCACAAGCAGCAAACCCACAAGCAAGCAGAGACCCACCTGTGGAAATAAAAATACTGTATGTTCCTCTCTCCTCAGTGCTACAGGAAGACGAGAAGAAATAGCTTGCGTTGTGATAAGGATGCTCTGGCAAACATCAAGAAGCTAGATGCCATAGCTAGAAGCTAGATCCTTTTTTTTTAAACCTTCCAATTTCAAAACCTTAAAGCCACAATGCACATCTCTAAGAGAAACTATTCCAATGCAATCTGAAAAACTAAACTTAAAAGCTCTGTCTCATTTTTTTCTTTTCCTTTTTTTTTAAACCTTCCAAGACTTCTATTCTGGTCTGGGTGTTTCTCATAAAACATTAGATAATATCAAACATTTCAAGCCATCATTAAAAGGAATTTACTGTACAGCTTTAGGGATACTATCAGACATAAAAAGACGCAAGCAGAACACTGAGCATAGGTGAATACAACAGAGAGACATTTTCATTCCTCCTGCTTAAAAAATATTTGTTTCTGTAACTTTAGGCTACTTGCTATTTGTGGTTCAAAATCTAAAGAGCTTTGTTTTGCCTTTACTTTAAAGCTGTGCTTTGAAGAACTTTAGGAAGAGCATATGACAAGCAGAGCAGGTATCAGGCCTTAATAACAGGGCTTCAACTCCAGTGTTTAGGGAGAAATATGAAGAATGGCCACTGCAAGAAGAAAGGGCTTACAGGCAGGAGGACACTTCAATTTTTATCTGCAGTACAGATGATAAAATAAAATCTTGTGCAACTCACCAATGACTCTAAGATTGGTAGAGTGGTAAACAAGGAGAGCAGCTTATTGTTACAGGCAGACAGGAATTGTCTGGATGGATGGTTGCACGTCAGCAATGTGCATTTTAAGATAGGTGAATGAAGTGTAATTCAGGTAATACACAGGAGAGCAGAGAGCAGGCTCTGCCTGGGCCTCAAAAAATACTCTGAACCACAGAAGACAGGAGCCCCTACAGAAGCTCTCACAGTAATGATATTGCAGAAGGGACAGTGTGGTCTTTGTATGTATAAAGAAATACCTGGTAGAAATCACAAACTATCTTGCCTCCACAGTCCTAAATACAAATGTCCATCTCTGGAGAAGACCCCAAAGGGTCTATATACATATAATTAAAATTAAATCCAAATAAATAAAATTAAGTACAAAGCAGGGCTAAGAAGGGCTTTTCAGCTTCTCCAATGTGAGCACAACACAGATGATGAGCAAGAAGCAAGGCAAAGCACTGGGACTCCATGTTTGCATATTAGAAGCCTGCAGACTCTTCAAAGAAAAGGAAGCATAAGGGTGTAATGTACAGGGAATTTGTGTGGTTTAAAGGAGTCTTTTATCATCTGTAAAATGTCTCTCAGTCTGAATTGTGGCACCAACAACTGAAAAGTAGCAGTGGCTACTCAGCACCTACTTAATATTTATAATGAGCCTGGACATCTCAGTGGCGAATCAGCCACTTGCCAAAACCCTTTGTCAGGTTGCTGATAATAATCTGAGGTCTTGGGCAATGAAGTATGGGGCAGAGATCCTTGCTCTTATGTTTCCTTGGAGATAGGCTGCTGTCTTACATCTGTCCATGCTTCAGTCAGGGCACTGGACTAAATGACCTCCTGAGGTTCCTTTCAACCAGATCTATTCCATGATTCTACCATGATACTTTATAAAAAAGGAATAGCAAGTCACAGACCTCAGCCCCAGACCTTGCACGGTTTTTCTGTCCATCACCCTTGTAAGTTCCCAGCTGGACCACTCTTACCACTGAAACACTGCAAGTGCCTCTGTGATAAATGGAATTGCACATAAGGAAGGCATGATTTTGGCCATCTGGGATTATGTTATAAACACTTCTAGCAGAAAAAGAAAGTACTCCTGGGAAATAATTGTAATTCGTGGTTATTTCAACCTTCAGAAAGAGTTTTGCAAATAGTTATACACTGCCTTTATATAAAAAAATCAAACCATACCATACATATATTATACGCATAATATTTCTTCCTTTAATTGCTCAAATATAAGAGAGATTATAAAATGTGAATATAAGTGGTTGCTTAATATTCATATTGAAGTTAGGGATAGTTAACTAGATCTAGCTACCATCACTAATAATATAAACAACAGCAATTAGGAGATTTTTCCCAGTTCATCATACCTAAGGCTTAGATTTTAGTGATGTGTAATGTTAATCCACATTGTTTAAATGCCTGCTGCCCTTCAAAGTATAATCCACCTGCAACAACGAGAAAAACAAGAATCAGTAACCAGTGGTGCTATTAATTATCCTTCATGGATTAAATGCTTCAATTTCACTGAGTTATCACCCTGTAACACTACTGCTCAGGAACTTTGCACTATCTTTCCTTGCCCAAACAAGCTGAATCACATCATTTTTTTCATAGTGCTGCTAACATAGTTCAAGGCATCATCTACATAATGTTGTTCCTGGGAGCTGGTGACTGAGAGAGTGCAAAATGTCTATCCTGAGGGTTTCCAATGAAGGGCTTAAATGGAATAGAAAGTCAGAGGTCCTGAGAGGTCTTCTGGTAAAGATTGTTTGCTATGCCTTTGAGCAGAGCCCTAAACTGCAAGAGAAGCAGGATATTGGTGGGTTTTTTCTCTGTTTAAGGAGCCCAATCCTCTTGAAGTTATTCAGACAGTTCTGATTTTGAAACAATTTTTCCTGAGTACCATAACTGCAGATTTAATTTCTTCCTTGTAATAACTTGATTAAAATTCATTGACATTTCACCTGGAGGCCAGAGGGGGAAAAAAGTGTTACTCAGACCTTACCTTGGACTTGATCCTGCAGATCAAGTCAGTAGGGAGGTGGCTTGTGTGAGGACTCCTGGAAAAGATCCTTGGTGGAATTAGTCAGTATTACATGTGCTAATATTTCTTGCAAGTAATTGACATAGTTTCTTGTGAATCAGTTCAGAAACCAGCTGAAATAGTGAGAGAGATTTGGCTTTACTTTTTCATTCAGATCAGTGATGTGGGGACACACAGAATCTGCTAGCAGAAAAGAGAGGCATTTTCCTAACAATTTCCCAGGCACCCTGGGAGTCCTTCTCTTCCTCTATCAGACCCTATTGTCATCTTACCTCTTAATTTCCTCAACAAACCCAAGCAGCAAGAGCTGGTACCGCGAGAAAATATATTCTTACTAATGCTGAACATCTGTATTTTACTTGTGAAGCCTTTTCCACCACAGACAAGATACTGGGGCACTATTCACTGAGTAAGATTTAACTGCAGGGTTTAGGGTTTGTCTTCTGTTCCCTGCAGAACCTTTTTTCTTCAGTATTTGCTATTTAAACTGCTAAAAAGGGCTATCTCTTCCTGACTATTTGCAAACCTGTACACACATATATGTACACACAGAGGTGGAAGAAATTTGCAGGCAGTCTAATTTATTAGAACATATGTTGTCTTCCTTTATGAAACTATGCCCAGTCTGTATTTTTAATGTCAGCTGTTAATCAGTATGAACACTGAAATAAAAAGTCAGTATGTAAAAATGGACTTTTCAGCAATTCCAGGAAACTGCAAAATAAATGGAAAGTCATTTAATGCTTACCAAGTACAGTATATATAGATTTAATAAATGCAAGAATACAAAGGATATGATTAAAATGTAGTATTTGTTATTAAAATGTACCAAAGGCTAACTGTTCATACATATGACTCACCTCTACTAAAAACAGAAATGGTCAGAAAATGTATTGCTTAGCAAAAGGTTGCTTTGACTGTAAATAACTGCAGGTGAAATCATAGCCAGTTCAGTGAAATCTCCTATTTTTAAAAAAATCGGCATTGTGATGTAAGAATGTAATTTGGAATCTAAAAATTTTATTTTATGTTTAGTTGAATTTCATTTAAGTGCAAATATTTTCTTACTGCATTACATATTTACATGGTCAGACTATGGATGTGTATTTTAATTATTATATTACCTTAATGGCAAATTGACATTTTAAAATGTCACATAAAAGCACAAATTAAAGAGGCTAGTTTGGTACAATAAACATGATGTGTGACTGAGAACAGGTACTTTCAATTTTCTTCTGTTAGCCTAATAATACTTAATTAAGCTATTTTGGGGATTAATAAAACCATTTCAAACCAGTTTATTAAAATGCACAAACAGAAGAGAGTTGGATCCAACAGAAGAAGTTTCAATCCCAGATAAGTAGCAAAAACTAAAAATTTCTATTAAAACCTCACAACTTCAATCATTATTTTGCATAATAGTCCTTTAAGTAAAGAGGATAAAATTTATGTTAAAAATTAAGAAAATTTGAAGAATTTACTTTTCAGACTGGAAGTGCCCAAAATTTGCAAAAAGATCTTGAAATAATTCCTGTTTCATGGAGAAATTGAAGATGTTTGACATGACAAGGCAAGGCAGTGATGGCTTATTACCCTTAGCATACTGATGTATTATATTGCAAATGGAAGAAAACCACTTTGAGTGTTTTAGACCCCATCCCCTGATTCCTTCTCATGGCCCATGTCCAGTGCTCAGCTGCTCTTACTGGCAGAAAACTCCTCTTCCCCATTTCTGATACACACCTCCATGACTTCTCTGATCTCCAAAGGACACCTAGATAATTCAAACATCTCCCATTTTTGCTTATGGTGCATTAAAATTGACCCATGTCCTTACTTTTATTTCTTCTTCAGAGGAAACAAAGATAACTGTGAGATTTTTTTCCTCCAAAGGTTGTGCTTGCTGTGCCTGTTCCACTGCCCTTCCCTGGCCCCTCCTCTCTGGGGAATATGTGGTACCTAACCCTGGTCTCCAGTGCTGAGCACCATGTTATCTGAATATCTGCATACTAACACTGAGTGTGTGGCTTTAATTACTCTTATGTAATGCTCTGGAGGTACATTCATCATTGCAACCTCCAGCTCCTCTGCTGCCAAACTGCTCCCTTGATGGTTATTCCCTTCCTTGCATTTCTGCAGCCAATCATGCTTGTGAAGTGGAGGAGCTTGCATTTATCAAAGTCTACTCCATTTTTGCAGATAAATTCCTAAAATATTCAATGTAATTCTGAATTCTTAGCCCTGCCCACCAATGCACTTGATGTGTTTGGTATTTCTCTCAGTCTCTCAGTTCTCTGCAGTCAGTGCAGACTTGCAGCGTAGCAGTGAAGGGTTGCCTGCTTTTTGGCCAGTTTTCCAGTTAGCCAGTCACCCATCTGCCTAGAGGTCACTGTTTTTTCTAAATTTGCTCATGAACCTGTCATGTGATACATGACATCCCAGAATCAAGATCTATCCTGAATATCATTTTTCTTTCTCCATGATGTCTGTTGCCCATAAATTGGTTACTTTGGCTGGATATATTTGGCTTGATGAGGCAATTACTGGCTGTTGGATGCTTTTTTGTATTTATCTAGATGGCTGATCCATTAGCAAATGGATCAAATAATCCAAAATACATATATTAT